>CP139507.1:337527876-337695376 GCA_021014915.2 Artemisia tridentata subsp. tridentata | reverse complement strand
CTTCATTACGTAAACTAGGTTTACGGGTATTCAAATTCGCGTAACCAATGTGGTTTAGCTGCGAATTCATGCATCATTTATTCAGAAACATTTCATACGGACTAGGATTAGTCTGCACATCATCATGATAACATTTACATGCTATTCCACTCGTAGGATTTTTAAATTAACATTTTCAGTACATTGACGATTTACGTATACTTAATTTGTAATTAAAGTTACCACTCAGTTTTTACTACTAATAATATACCCGACACTCCCGACTATGATCCTAACATAATTTCATACTCATTATAATGCTATAAAAATTATATTATTAATTTACTCGGTGTTTTAAAACCAATTGCTATATTTTCTGGTAAACGCCTATAACAACGTCGGTTTGCGAATTTTCAACTCGATAATTATTCTAACACCCGATTCTTGCAAGGAATAATATTTTACAACTTTTACAACTTCGTCATATTCTATTTCACATTGTTAACATTTATTTCAAGATAACTCGGTACCCGATAACACCCAAAGTATACACAAAACAACTAATACTTTTAAATGGGGGAGACAAGCTTCTTAATTAGCCCAAACTCTTCTTTTTACCCATGTGTGCCGCCCCCCCCCCCCCCTAGTCCCTAGTCCATGTGATTACTTGATTTATTAAAGACCATAAAAACCATAAAGACCATAAAGACTTATGCATCTTATACTTTTCATTTCACACTTTCACTTTACAAATAAACTAGCCAAACACTCTCATCCTTTCTTCATCATATGGATCGGCCATCATCATCAAACAAGCAAGAAACCATAGATTTTCCAAGATCAAGCTATTTTCTAGTTCATTTGGTGATCCTTGTTAGAGTTTTGAAATATAAACTCAAGGTCATTAGGTTGTACTCATCCATAAGCTCACTAATCTTTCAAAGTAAGTTGTCAAACTCTTTTTCATAATTTCTTCAAGTTGTCTTCATGATTATATGCTTTCCATACTAGATCTACATGCATATGCAAGCTATACCACTCCATTTACATTTATTTAACTTTTGAGCCATAGAGATGGGTTATAGGTAAATCCTTGGTAGATTAACTTGATGGATGATGTTTAGGAACCCATGACACCCTAAGAAGGTGTATGGTAGGCTATGGTATGATTGGTTGTTGTTTGTGAGGTTTTTGGACAAGTTACTAACTAGGAAAGTGATTTTTAAAGTATATATAAACCTACTGTCTCCATTTTTAAATCGTGGCCAACTCAGTAAGTTTAGGGTTATTTTTGGCCAAATATTTAGAAAATACATTCCGAGACGAAGACGTGGCCGAAAACGGGGATAAAAACGAGTTAATAACGAAGGAGATATGATTTTTACAAGTTAACGACTAAAAACTATTTTTCCGGAAAATGGTTGCTGTTTGACGACATTCGACGGCCTATTTGAGGCGTTTGGCGAAACCTAGATGAACCGAGCTACTAAAAATGTGTTAGTATATATTTATACGAAACCATGGATATAAAGAACGTAGAAAACGAGTTTGTAACGACCAAGATATTCACGTTTTAAACAAGATATTCCTTATTATTCTTGACAGCTTTTAATAAAAAGGTATATTACGTACAAAAAGTGTATTTTCCAAGTAACGACGATAGAAGAGCCATTTTCCTTAACCGTTGAGACACGTATCGTCAAGAGCGTCAATGAGATGACTTCAAAGGTTTTCAAAACGCCAAGACTAACACGAACGTTTTATACATTTCATTATACGACTAGTTTTGCAAGCCTTGTATGGGCATATTTTCCTAAGTTATGGCAACGCTATAACTCAACGCTAACACTTATTCTTAAGCTTCGAGTGGTATAGGCTTCATGTGCATATGCATTCATCTCACACCTCATAATCTAAGTGAATCATATCATTCATTCATATTAGGTCGCGGTTAGAGAATCGTGCCTCATTTCAGTGTATCCACTTTTGTCATCGTAGCTATCGCACCAGGTGAGTTCATAGCCCCACTTTTACTCTTTAATACTTGTTTTAAACTCTTTGGGGGAGATACATGCTTAAACTGTTTGCTATTACTCAAGACGATTTTACTCATATGCTATGCTACGCTTTTATACACTTACTCATGATGTGTAGTTTTATTACGATATGTGACTTAATGTGGAAAACTATTCTATACGCTATATTCTTTCACCACTGTTTAACTCCTGGATGGAGCCGACGGAGAGGTATTGATAGTACTATCGGGTTGACACCCCCACCCTTGGCCCGCGATTCATGGCCTTGGGTGAATATAATCCAGCTATGAAGCATTCTTGCTTATTCTTGTCGTGAGGTTCAGTAGGCTATTAAACTTTACATTAAGCGTGCATATATCGTATACACATTTGACTTAATCATACTATATGTTAGCAGTGGGTTGTAAACACACAGGTTGCGAGTCTTGTATGGCCGGGGCTTGGAACTGAGTGGATTTACAATGCCTTTGCTGTGGAAACATTCTTTGAAGGCTTTTTCAACTATTTTATAACAAACTCTATGAACTCACCAACCTCGTGTTGACACTTTAGCATGTATTTTCAGGAACCAAGCAATAGCACGCTACTGGAGGCTTTTGGCAGGGCATGGCATGGTCATAGAAGACTCTGATAAAACATTTGGGACCGCTTAACTTATTTTATGGGCAAACTTCCGCACCACTTTTCATAATGTAAATTTAACACTTTTGACTTATCAAATATATTCTAAATGATTGATGTGAAAACCGTTCTTTACACTTGTGTTATGATACCAATTGAGTTGCACCCCAAAGACATTACTTTCCGCTGCAAACCATTTTTGGGGGTGTGACAATATTTCTGGTAAAAACTTTAAACTATTTAGAAGATAAGAAAATTAAAAACTTTGAAAAAGCTAATATGAATAAGCTGTAACAACCTGAAACAGTTTATAAGCAAATAAGGAAAAGAAGGCTTAAAAGAAAAATGGTGCAAGTGTCTAATGAAAAAGACCCAAGGGCATGATGGTAACGTGTGTGTGTGGTGAGCTGGGTGGCCAGGGTTCGAATCCCAGTCTGTGCACTTTTTCCTTTTTATTTTTTTTTTGTTTTTCTTTTAAAATGCTATTAAGCATTAATAAATAAGCTATTTTTGAAAAGAAAACTAATTTGAAAACATTTAATTAGCTGAGAAACAGCTTATTAAATCAAACAGTGGTCTATTAAGGAGCAAAAAGCAATATGAACAATGATAATAAGCTAATAAAAGCTAAAAGGATGTAAGAAGAAGCTAATGCAAACAAGATCAATTCTCAACAACCAAATTAACTCAGGATAATCAAAAAGCAATAGAAAATAAGCACAGATCAAACTCAATAAGCAAAATCAAATGTGATGCAGGTTTGGATACAGTTCTGAGGTGCTTTTCAAGCCCCCAAAAAGCTATTAAAAAGCTGATCTTAAAATTTCCAAAAATAAGCAATAGCTAAACAAGCCACCAAAGAACTTTTGTGCAAATTTTCAGCTAAAAAGGACTGGTATTGAAGTAGTTAAAAATCAAAAAGATGGTCTAAAAACCTAACAAGGCTGCTGACATGCTACTGATGCAGTCTGATGCATCAGTTGGGGATTTTGGACCTCAACTCCTTCAAAACTTAATCAAATCTAACCAAACTTGGAGCATACACTAAAACCACTATTTTGCACATATATTTGCCAAAAGTTGGGTCTAGAATAAGCTCAGCTTATAATAAGCTTATATGAGCTGTTAAGTTTCTTTAATTTACCCTACTGATGCAAAACCTCATAAACTATCAAAACTGCTTAAGTCCTAGTGAAAACAGATAATCTATCTTAAAATAAGCTCAACCAAAACTGTCCAAATGGCAAATGAACAGTATTCTAGCTGATTTGACCAAAAATGCCCCTATTCCAAACACCCCTATAGAAACTTTGGAATTTTGCACTATAATTTGCTGATTCAAGCTAAGAAACTGATTCAACCTCAAACCTACAATAATACATTATACCAGCGCAAATTTGAACTTAAACACCACAACCAATTCCTAAATGCAAAACAACATTAAAAAAAGATGAAACAAACTAGCGAATGCATTACTTTTAATAACAACCATATTTTGCATTCATATGGATAAACCATCACAAGATATATACATATTCCATTGTTAATATAGATACAAACCATACCATTGAAACTAGACATTAGACATTAAACATTAAACATAAAAAGATGAAACTAGAGCAAAAGAAACCATCCCATTCCATAGCGAGCAACCCTTCAACCATTCATCGCCTGAAGTTCTTCCTTGGTCTCGATTTCCTGCTCAGCTTGAGTAATGAGATCATTCAACCCCTGCAGCTTAGTCCGCGCAGCCTCCCTGTCGTCCCTAAGATCCACCAAAGTGTCATAAAGCTCTTCCCTATCTTCAAGAGCTTCCATCTCAGCAATTAAAGCATTAAACTGCCCAATCTCATTCTTTTAACACTGCAGTGAACGTCTGGCGATGGTTCATCATGAAAATCGGAAAAAACGTAAGCGTGACATTCAACGTTTACATAGTGAGACTTTTGAGTCGCGGTTTCAAGATCATGTAAGGAATATACACAGGTTTATTACTTTTGGAAAATAATTATAATGACATAGCATTTTCAACCTACTAATACCCGGGTGTATAACAAAACAATTAACACATCTTGCCTTAATTCAGGTTGAGGAGCTACATACTAGAGGGGATCATAGAATCACAGAAAGTCTAAGGAACTTGGCAAGTGGTCCATCTGAGTTTGTGAAAAAATATAGGGGATTTATCATAAATGGTTTCTGATTTCACACAAAAGATGTAGAACAGAATAGGAAAACACAGAATAGTGGGGTTATGCTTCAGGCCATGACAAATAGCTTCTCGAGTGCTACAGATAACAATCCTATCGTGAGAGATGTAACTTACTACGGGGTTTTGAATGATATCATTGAGTTGGAGTATGCTATTGATAAGAAAGTAGTTTTGTTCCATTGTGATTGGATTTCGATTGGTTCAAGGAAAAAAGAAGATGACAACGGGTTTACTCTATTGAATTTTAAAGGATTGAAGCCTCATAACGAGCCTTTTATACTAGCTTCTCAAGCACAACAAGTATTTTACGTTGCAGATCTTGTTGACAAAGGATGGCAAGTTGTGATCAAGACAGCGCCCAAACATGTTTATGACATGGATGAACAAACATGTCTTGATGACGTGGAAACACATTTGCAGAGTGACTCATTTATGGGTCCTCAACCTGATGAAACCATGGATATTGAATTGGTTAGAGGTGGTTTCAATGGAACCGTTGTGGACAATAATAACTTAGCTTTTTCCGGAGATGAAGATCCAGTTGAAGCAGCTTCATGATTTCAATTAGCTAAATAGTAATACTCCCTGTTTTTCTTTAAATTGTTAAAATAAATTGTTAAAAGTGGGTTATTTTGGTTGTTTTGACTTGTAACTTTTATCCATACTACATGCATGTAATAACTTGTTATTGGTTCTTTCTTGCTTTCATTCTTTCATTCTGATCATTCTTTCTACCAAGTAATATTCCACTAAGTACAGCAACGGTGCTGGTAACCGGGCCAGCATACACGTGGCGCGACACATATTCGCCACTGATTTTCAAAAACTCCTACAACAAAACTGGTTATTTAAAGTAGGAAGCTGCACCTATCATGAAACCTACGCAAACACTAGCTAAAAAAAAAAGGGGCTATTTTAACACTATTGTTAAATAAAAAAAATATTCATATAAAAAAAGATAGAAACAAAATGTTACTAAACAGATTTTCTAATAACGTCACCGCAACTAATAAAAAAAAATAACGCATAAATGTAAACCAAAGAAAAAAAAAGAAAAAAAAAAGACCCCGCCGCAGCGCGGCGGGTCATTTTTCTCTCGTTATTTTCTATTATTTAATGAAAAAATAATAAAAACTTTTGTGGATAGGGTGATATATACTATGACTCAAATATCAAGTGTCTTATTATGGTGTATAAAGTTACGAGACCCAAGTATCAAGTGTCATATTAAGTAATGTTTAAATAAAACTCTTGCGAATAAACATTCTAAAAAACTGATATTTTATGACTCAAATATGAAGTGTCCTATTATGGTGTATGATAATATAACCATAATAATTAATCGTCTTATAAAGGTTAAGGTTATAAGACCCAAGTGTCAAAGGTCCTATTAAGTTTTATTAAAATGTAACTTCTCCAATTAAGCGTTATATAAAATTGATGTTTTATGACTAAAATTTCAAGTGTCCTATTATGGTGTATCAACCTATGAGACCCAAGTGACAAGAGTCCTATTAAATTTTGTTATAATAAAACTTTTGCGAATAACCGTTGTAAAAACCTGATGTTTTATTACTTAAATAGCTAGTGTCCTATTAAGTTTTGTTATAATAAAACTTTCGTGAATAAGCGTTCCATAAAACTGATATTTTATGACTCAAATATCAAGTGTCCTATTATGGTATATCAAGTTTTGAGACCCAAGTATCAAGTGTCATATTAAGTAATGTTTAAATAAAACTTTTGTAAATAAGCATTCTAAAAAACTGATGTTTTATGACTCAAATAAGAAGTGTTCTATTATGGCGTATGATAATAAAACCATAACAAATAAGCGTACTATAAAGGTTAATGTTAAAAGACACAGGTGTCAAGAGTCCTATTAAGTTTTGTTAAAATAAAACTTTTGCAAGTAAGCGTTCTATAAAACTGATACTTTATGACTCAAATTTCAAGTGTCCTATTATGGTGGATGAATTTATGAGACCCAAGTGTCAAGTGTCATATCAAGTTATGTTTTAATAAAACTTAATATGAATAAGCATTATAAAAAGCGGATGTTTTATGACTCTAAAAAGAAGTGTCATATTATGGTGTATCATAAAAAAACCATTATGAATAAGCGTTCTATAAAGGTTAACGTTATAAGACCCTATTGTAAAGGGTCCTATTAACTTTTGTTATAATAAAAAACGTTTGCGAATAAGTGTTCCATAAAACTGATGTTTTATGACCCGAATATCAAGTGTCCTATAATGGTGTATCAATCTATGGGACCCAAGTGTCAAGTGTCATATTAAGTTATGTTTTAATAATACGTTTGCGAATAAGCGTTCTAAATAATTAATGTTTTATGACTTATGTATCAAGTGTCCTATTATGGTGTATTGTAATAAAACCATAATGAATATGCGTCCTTTAAGGGTCCTATTAAGTTTTGTTATAATAAAACTTTTGCGAATAAACGTTCTAAAAAACTGATATTTTATGACTGAAAAATAAAATGTCCTATTATGGTGTATGATAATAAAGCCATTATGCATAAGCGTCCTATAAAGGTTAACATTATAATACCCACGTCTTAAGGGTCCTATTAAGTTTTGTTATATATAAAACTTTTGCGAATAATCATTTTAAAAAAATGATGTTATATGACTAAAAAATGAAATGTCCTATTATGGTGTACGATAATAAAACCATTGTGCATAAGCGTCCTATAAAGGTTAAAGTTATAATACCCACGTGTCAAAGGTCCTATTAAATTTTGTTATAATAAAACTTTTGTGAATAAGCGTTTTAACTAACTGATGTCTTATGACTCAAAACTCAAGTTTCCTATTATGGTGTATTATAATAAAACCATGATGAATAAACGTCCTATAAAGGTTAAAGTTATAAGACCCAAGTGTCAAGGGTCTTATTAGGTTATGTTATAATAGGACATCTAGTGATCAAGTGTTGTATTACACTATCACATAATGGGACACCAACAACTAAATGTCTTATAAAGTAATTTATTAGGATCCATATTATAAGTGTCCTATTAATTTATATGATAATAGGACCCCAAATAATCAACCATCCTATTATATAACTTTTTAGGACACCGCCTAAGTAGCATATATTTAAAAAGGACCCCAAATGCTCATATGTCCTATTAAATAGTTTTTTAGGACTCTATTATCATTCCGTCCCACACAAAGGGTCCTAAAAAGCCACATTTGTTGTAGTGCCACTTTCCCTTAGGCAAATCTACTAGAACCCAAACCTTTTGAAGCTTAAACTGTAAGAGCTCCTCTTGCATTACTTCTACCTAATATGGGTCACTTAGAGCTTTAGCAATTTTCTTGGGTTCTTCCTGAGATAGGAAACAAGAAAACAAACAAATATGAAGGTCTTCATGTGTTTTCCCTTCATAAACAACACTGATAAAACCTTGTTCATTTGAATCCATTGTCATTGTCATTCTTCTTGTCTTTACACCAGAGTGTACATCACCAATTACAAGATCAAGTGAATGATCTTTGTAAATTCTTGTATTTGGAGTTGTAGGAGCTTGATAGGTGTTAGGCATGTTATTCAGATCCACTTCATCGTCAGAAGAATCAACATGAGTAGTAACTGTTGGACTAGCAGTATGATCATTTGGCCCAGCAGTACTATCTTTTGGCTTAGCAGTACTAACGTCATTAGTACTGTCATCAGGATTCTCTCGTGCTTCCACTCCACTTTCTTTTATTCCATCGTCAGAACCCTTCTTTTCAGCATCAGTAGAAGGTTCACCATCCTTTGAAGTTGAATTTAATATAGAACCATCCTTCCACAGTGGCATAAACATGTAGTCTTGACAAAATCCTGTCTCCATACTAGATTGTCCTGCATCAAAACTATCTTCTGTACCTGTAAAATCATTAGAGTGTGTACCTGCAACAACTGGTACATAATTCATTGACTCTGTTAGCACATCAATATAAAACAACCATTTAGGACCTTCTCCTGCAACAGTAGGCTTATTCCCCAAAAATTCCAGATGCAAGTTTTCTTCAATTTTCCTGGTTCTAATGTTGTATACCCCAAAAGCCTTACTATTCATAGAGTACCCAACAAGTAAACTATCATCAGACTTTCCATTAAACTTGCCCAAATGATCTAAAGTATTAAGTATGGTAAAATGACATCCAAATGGTCTCATGAAGCTTAGAGCTGGTTTTCTACCTCTAAAAAGTTCATAAGGTGTCTTGTTATGTGGTTTGACTACTAATACCCTATTATTCACATAGCAAGCAGTATTAACCGCTTCAGCCCAAAATGTGGTAGGTAACTTAGAGTCTGTTAACATGGTTCTAGCTGCCTCAATTAGTGTCATATTCCTCCTTTCAGCAACACCATTCTACTGAGGAGTTCTAGCTACACTAAATTCCCTCTTAATACCTTTGGGATCACAAAATTCATTCATCACTCTATTCTTAAATTCTGTTCCATTATCACATCTGATTATTTTAATTTTCTTATCAGCTAGGTTTTCTATCTCAGTAATAAAACTCTTAAGGATGCCACTAGTCTCATCCTTGGTAGCTAAGAAGAAAACCCAAGTAAACCTGCTATAATCATCAGTGACAACAAGACAATATTTCTTATTCATTAAATTACTCACAGAAGTAGGACCAAACAGGTCCATATGCAACCTGAATAATGGTTGAGTAATAGAGTTTTGAATCTTGGACTTACAAGTGGCTTTATGTTGCTTTCCCTTTAAACATGCAACACAAGTTTGGTCATTTTCAAAACGTTTTTGAGGTAAACCTCTTACAAGATTATCCTTAACAATTTTGTTAATGTTTTTAAAATTTATGTGACCAAGCCTCCTATGCCAAAGCATTGATTCATCAAGTGTGGCCTTTGCAACAAGACAAGTTAGACTCTCTTTAGGAACAATCTTCTTCATATCAACACTGTACATGTTGCCATTTCTAGGAACTTTAAGTAATACTTGACTTTCATCAGGTAACTTAAAGTCAGGAGACAGAACAAGACATTCAATGTCAGTAAAAAGAACACTATTCTTTTTGTCACACATCTGTGAGACACTAAAAAGATTAAACTTAAATTCTTGCACAAAGTACACATCTTAAAAATCAAGTTTACCAGTTTTGATTTTACCTTTACCAGTAATTCTACCTCCTCTTGCTCCTCCCCCAATGGAAACATATCCTCCATCAAAATCTTTGAAATTTGAGAGGTAAGACATGTTCCCTGTCATATGCCTAGAGCATCCACTGTTAGCATAGCCTTGATCTTGCACTTCTTCTTCTTGTGGATGTTCCTGCACATAAAAATAAAGAAAATTTGTAAAACCCTAAAAACGATTTCCTTTGGGGACCCAAGCCATTACTGACTTGGATCTACCTCGTGCATCGATATAGTTATGTTTCTTCCGTATGATTGATGCACTATCAAGTTTGGTAGGTCTCTAAACCCATAATGCCGAGGCCTTAATAGCATTAGCCCCATTTGCCCTGACAGCATTTACCACTGCTGAATTTGGCCTAGCAGTACTAACTACTGGCTTAGCAGTATTAACTCTTGGTCTAGCACTATGAACTGTTTGGCTAAACCTTTTGTTTGTTAATGCTATTTTCTTATGAAAGGGCCTAATAACAGTTTGTTGTGCTGATTTAGAAAAACATGATGTTGTTTTAGCACCAAAAACTGTTGATTTAGGGTGAGCAGTACTAACAGGACTAACAGTGTTAAATGGTCTAAGGCCAGTTCTCATTAACACTGCTCTGGGAGCCATGTTTGTTTGAGCATTAGGGTGATCCCTTTTAATAAAACCATTGTTATTCAGCCCAGAATTTACATTCCCATATACCACCCTTTCCCTTTGGTGGTAATTGTAGTTAGCCTAAACATGATAAAAACTTCCACAAGTGTAACAGGCTTTATTATACATGAAAAAATCACTTTCTAGCTGTTTGGACTTCAGATTATTCCAATTTCTCTGGTTTCCTCTAGGACTTTGTGACCTATACATCTCTGCATATCTAACTTGTTTCCTAACTGGTTTTTCAACTTCTATTTTAGCTACATTAGGAACAACAGTTTTCTTTTCTTCTTTAACTTCTGACACATTTTCCTCAACCAATGAGGTTTCACTAGCACTCTCAAAAGATTCCTTAACCTCTTCAGGCTTATCTATACTAGTACTCTCACTGGCCTTAGGTCCATATTCAAACTTAGGCTCTTGAAATTCCTCCATACCAGTATGTGACAAATCAATACCTGGGGGTGGATGTACCCCTCTATAGGGAGGTGGAACAGACTTGTATCCTAAATCAGATTTAGCTTTGTTAACAAGCTGACATTCTATAATCTTGTTAACCCCTTTAGATGCATATTCAAGAGTGTCTACACTTAGCTTTATGTTTTCTTTTTGTTGCTTAATCTTGTCTAGTTCATTTTCAAGCACACTAATCTCAGCATCTTTGTATGAGATGTCTCTTTTAAGCACAACAATGTCCTCAGTAAAGACAATCTCATTTTTCTTGTAAAACACTAGTTGTTCTTCTAAAACAGCTAAACCTCTTTTATAATTTGCAAGATTAAATTCAGATTGATTGATGTGTCGTTGTATAGGTGATTATTCCTTATCAAGTTTTACATTTATATTTTGCCGACTTAACCTATAACAACACTAACGGGCAGTGTACCCGATCAATGTAGCCTAGTTGGTAAGTAGGGTGTTGATCACTAAGAGTGAGATTTCTAATATACTAATTCCAGAGGTATTCGACTCTTCTAAACTAACGTAAAGGGGGGTTCAGCCTGAGAGACTGGCACGAGTTTGGTTTTATACTAAACTAATTAAACTAAGCTAAACAAACGCTAGAAGCTTGAAGGTATCAAAAATAAGAAGAACGTGTTAACCAAGTTCAGTCATATATGATTTAGTTTTGATAAGTTTCTAAGACATGTAATGATGGTGCTCACGACTAGGCGCGGTCTATCCTAAATAGGCGAGGAAGGGGCATGGCGACCCAAGCAATGCTCAGCTAGACACAGAGGTTATCAATGCACTAATAAAAGTCACCAAAGCGTTGGCTCTAATCTTATCGGCGAGTAAACCCTTAATGATCACTTATGTCTATCCTATTCTAGATTCCATTTTAAGTCTTTTTGACTGACTAATCCTGTCACAGTTAATCAGAACCCGCATAAAGCTGCTTAATGATTACCACGTTTATATATTATTTAGCCCTTAAGGGGCTTACATTAATCACGCAAACGATGTTAATGAAGTATAAACTAATAAAGTAATCAAAACGAAGACCAAGCAACCAATCGAATTAGAAACTAATTAAACCATCAAATACTCATAAACTTGGCTAACACATAAGAGTGTTAGCCCATAATCTCTGTAACAAAATACAAAAACATAATCAAGACGAATAGAGTGTGAAACATAGTGAATACGATACGCTAACCGAATGATTAAGTAATATAACAATGATAAGAGATGTTCTTCAAGTATAATTGGGTCTTCAAGGGTGATCTTCTGCTGTTTTGAGAGGCTTTGATCGTCTGGGAATGGCCCTAAGGGTTCCCAAAGATGCCCAAATTCGTTAATGAGTTCGGTATTTATAGATTCTGAAATCTGGGTCGATACGGCGCATCTATAGAGTTAGATGCGCCGCATCTATAAGTAAACGTAGCCTCCAAGTCTGAAACTGACCCAATACGGCGCATCTAAATACCAGATGCTCCTCATCTCCCAATACGGCGCATCTAAGGACCAGATGCGCCGCATCTCCTTCAGATACAGGTAGATCTCCTTTTTCTCTTTCCGTGGCCGCTTGAATCACCTAAAACGGAGTCCGGATGAAGATTTTATGGCCAAAATACGAAAGCATCTTCAAGTGTCGACTTGTAATCTTGACTTCTTCATTAAGCTTCTAATCTTCACTTGATCTCTTGAATTCTTGGTAAGGATTGTATATGGCTGATACGGCGCATCGGATTGGTCCGATGCGGCGTATCAAGGTAACTTCGCGTGGGGTCCAGGATTATAATATTTGCGAATATTCTTTAATATCTTGGATATCTGGTGAAGTCTTGAGATTGATACGCCGCATATCAGGAGCTTCATGCGGCGCATCTGGAGTAAAACAAGTTGGTTCTTCTCGTTGACCAAGGTTTCATATGCGGCGCATGGGATAAATCCATGCGGCGCATTCTTCAAAGTCAGGCAATGGTCCTTAATCTCTTCAATTCAGTAGACTTTTCCAATCTTGCTTGTTTTGCTCCATTTTTAGTCCAAAATCGCTTAGTTTCACCAAATGCTTGTTTTTACCTGAGAATTACAAAAGTAAGCAATTAAGTATCAATTCTCATATATAATATAATAAAACAAGTCAAATACATAGGATAAATTATGGTAATAAAATGTACTTATTTGAGTTCATCAAATATCCCCCCACTTGAACTTTACTTGTCCTCAGGTAAACCTTAGAATTAATCTTATGAAAATGTATCCTAAAAGATATTAGGATTTATTTTTATATTTAAGCATGTATTCATTTTTTTCATAATCACACAACCAAACACTTAACGAATTAGAAGTAAAATAAAATAATTTGATAAAAGCAAATCTAATCGTTTAACTGTCCAGTCATGACGAATATTCTATCATAAGCTTGGCAAGTATACACATCTCCCCCACTAAAGCCAATGAATAACAAGTCTAAAGCGGTAAAAAGGGTTTTGAGGTTTAAGGGTTAATCATTCTCCTTAATCTCTATCGATCTCAAATTCCAAAAAAGGCGACAAAATCACAAATACATGATCGAATCCACGAACACGATACTTGCAATTGCTCAAATCCTTAACTCGAATAGGCTAAAGATAGGACCAAGTAATCTTCACCAATAATATAATATCAAAAAGGGCGACAAAATCATAAATACATAGCCGAATCCATGACTACGATACTTAAGATTGCTCAAATCCCTAATCTCAATAAATCAAAGGCTTGGATCAAGAATAATATAGGGTATGGATAATATTTGGGATATAAATTGGTGTAAAATGAAAAATAAACAAAACAAATAAATTAAAATCCTAAGTGTGGTTAATCACTATCCCAACCATCCCATGAATAAGACTCATATCATAGAATAACTCACGCTTTAACACTTGAAACACACGCTTTAGGTAGACATGAATTATACTCAACAAGATCTTAATCAAAGAATAACCTCTAGTTGGTGTTCCCATAACTGCCAACTCCCATTCAATCCATATATATAATATACAACAAATAGTGGTGATATCGAACACTTAATACAAAACTTTACATAAGTTGGTTAAAACAAACATCTAACTTTTCTTTTCTTTTTCTTTTTCTTTTCTATTTTTTTTTCGATATATATATATATATATATATATATATATATATATATATATATATATATATATATATATATATATATATATATATATATATATATATATATATATATATATATATATATATATTTACTTGAAACATAAACATAGATGTGTAAAATTTCACCACATCACTATAATGATAATTCTGGATAATTTTTCCATACTTTTCATGACTTCAGAAATAACGGTAATAGTGAAAGTAGTAAACACACGAAAAATAAACTCAAAGATATACAATATTTACTTTCACTCCAATTGCATTGTGCAATTTCCCGACCTAACCATAGATAATGAATTACGCACGCGAACACAGGTAATGTAAGGAAACACACTTTGCCTAAAGCAATTAACCAACCACGGATTTTAATCTACAGGGTAGGCTAAGGTGTAAGGTGTAACGAAACATTTTAACAAAGGTGTAAGAAACGAAAGGAATGGCTCTGAGTGTTTTTCTAGGGGTATCTTACTCTAAAAATGAGAGTAACAAAAGGTTTATACGGGGGTTAACTAACCAGTGTAGTTAGTTAATAACACAAAACATATAATAGGCTTTTTGGGTGTAATCCTAGAAATTTACCAATTTAGACAAGTCACTCCAATTATATAAATAATACTTATTATGGTGGTCTCGAGTAGTATACAAGCCAAGTTCTAAAGTTTACAAGTCACCGGCACACTCATAGATTTGTGAGTTTTGATAAATTCACAATTTTTGAAAATAACGTCACGTGTGCAGCTATGCAACTTTGATTAAACAAAAACATGCTAGAAAAATTTTAAATTTAAGCATATTAAGTACATATTAAGCATATTTTTGAAAAATAAGGACAAGTAAACGTTCTAATTCTCCATCCCCCCACTTAAGATAAACAACGTCCTCGTTGTTTAATTAGAAATTAAAAACAGGAAATTAAAAGAATTAGAATGGAGAACTCCCCTGAGATTTGCTCGGAATGATCCTCCATTTAAGAATGCGAGCATATAAAATGTGGGAGTTCATCAACATCTTCAATCGTCCAGACCTGTAAAAATATAGAGACCACAGAAAAATAGACTCGAGAACATCTCGTTAATCATTGGTTAGAAAAATAAAACTACGAAAAATTACAGGTCAGAGTGTCTATGTGCCGCATCCATGGAATATTGGATACGCCGCATCAACAACCTGTAGGAAATATTAAACTGCATGCAATGGGATAATACGCCGTATCGATAGAAATTGATGCGTCGCTTCTTATTTTATTAATTCGAAGACTGTTTTTAATAAATAATTAGATACGCCGTATCTGTACAACAGATGCGTCGTATGTCGGTTATGGTTTAAAATTTTTCTGATTAAAAACAGAATACGTCGTATCTAGGGGATAGATGCGCCGTACTCGAATTATTAAATGCGCTGTGTATAAAATTAAAATGCTATACGCCGCATCTAGTACACAGATGCGTCGTATCGTTTGTATCGGAAAACAGTCATGCAGAAGAAACAAATAAAAACAAACACAAGAAAATAAAATAATCTAAAAAGAAAATAAAAGACAAGCATGGGTTGCCTCCCACGAAGCGCTTGTTTTTGTTCGAGTCACGAGCCTGACTCCACCCTTATTTACTAGGTAATAGGGTGTACGTCCCCCCACTTGGAATCACGTGCGGGTGAAAATAGCAATAAACACTATAAGAGTGTAAATTTGCTATAGTAGAAAGATATGTCAAGTAAAAATGGTACCTTAGTGGGTAGTGATCTCCACTCATTACCTTTCCGGATTTGGTTGATAAATTAGATGTCTTGAACATTCCACATGAGAGACTAATATATTGAGGGTGCATGAATTGTTCTTCATTTATCTTGTCAGTAGTTAGGCGTCCCTCAACTTCTATACAAGATGTGAAAGAGTCTATGGCGAGTATCGTTTCGAGCTCCTCTTCTTTCCATGTAGAGTCCAAAGTTTCTTGCTCTTCAACCATGGTATTATCCAAGAGCTCATCATCTATTTCTTTTGTAGGTTCAACCAAAATTTGGTGGATAACATTAACAGGTGCTAGTTGTGTGTCATCGTGTGGTGTGATGTCTATGATAGGTTGTAAGGTAACAGATTCCACCACATCGTCATTCGGCTTTGCAACCTGTTTAGAAACACTAACAATGTCATTAGTAAAAATAAAAGGAGAATCAAGGGTGTTACCTATTTGTGTCGTAGATTCCACATGAGCTTGTGTTTTTGATTCTTTTATCCGTTGATTCCTAGCTTTCATCTTCTTTATTTTCTTCTTGTATGGCTTCTTTTTGTTTTCCACCTTCGGTCGTCCAGTGAAAGGAATGGGTATTGATGCGTGGTTTTGCAACCTTACAACAGGTTTTACCTCTCGAGGGATCTCAAGAGGCTTACAACCCCACCAGGCAGTGTACCTGACCGATGTAGTATAGTGTAGTGGTAAGTACGGGGGATTGATCGTTCTCCACAGGGAATAGTGTTCGTTAGGTATGAAAGACTACTCTAATAGGTCTAAGGGTGAGAGAAGATACTTTTTTATATTTTTTATATTTTATATGAAAGCAAGTAAAATCTCGGGTTTCAAAGAGTGGGCGGAATTAGTTGCTAGTCAACTAACCCAAATTACTACGAATGCAAATAAAATAAATAACTGAAAATAAAAAGTTGGTGAAAACTTATGTGTCGAGAAATGTGTTCACTTAGATTTCCTTACTCCCTAACTATCTTTTACCGGTTGATTAGTGTGTATTAGTTGCGTGGATGACGGGTGTATTCCTTAATACCAATCGTGGGGTGGCGTACGTACTTCCCCAACTCTACAAGCTCCTACTTCACTCGTATGTCGAGCCGGCTAGGAAGCTCCTAACATGGGATCACTAGAATTCGCTTATGCATTAAATACAACCATAAAAACCTTTAGTACGCATTTGGTTCATGTTTCTTAAGACGTTCAAGCAAGTTACCGAATAGGAAGTTAGCCAGTTTTCTTAAGCCTAACATAGATAAACAATCATCCAATACAACTAATAACACACTAATAACCAATAATCAATAGCTAGGTTTCATTAGATCTAAGCAAACACAAGATAAATCTAGCCTAACATGTTAACCAAAAGACAAGAACAAGATAGAATCAAACAACACATAGACATATTGAATGATTAATTGATAACTTATCTTCAATGTAACATGGAAGATCTCAAGGCAAAAAGCCTTGAAAAAGATGCTAAAATCGTCTTAGGGTTTTCTCCCAAAAATTCCACACTAAGTTCCACCCTAATGACAAAAAATTAGAAAACTATATATAGATTTTTGGATCTGACGGCGTCACGTTATGGAGTGTGACGCCGTCACCTCGCCGCTTCTAGGGTTCCCGGATGACCTTCTTGACGCCGTCCCTCTTTAGCTCTCCAAAATCCGTTCTGGCTTATCAAGGCTTGACGCCGTCAGACCTTGAACGTGACGCCGTCCCTCTTTGAATTAAGCCGTGACGCCCTTGATCAGGTTAAAGCGTGACGTCGTCAGAATTCACATGCAATTTTCACTGGCTTATCATGAGTAAATTTCACATCCACCTTTTCTTGCCAAGACATGACGCCGTCTGGAGTAAATCCTGACGCCGTCAAAGGTAACTTCCAGCACAATTTTGAGACTTTGTCGTTTTCTTCACTTTTATGCTCCAAAAACGTCCAAAATGCCTCCTTTTCTAGATTTCTCCTCAAAAGTACCTAAAATGACAAAAGGAACGATTTAGGGCAATATTTGATCAAATAAATACGATTTAGGGCTTAAATGACCCCTTAAAAGCGGTACACTTTTCGCTTCATCAAATACCCTTACACTTGAGATTTGCTTGTCCTCAAGCAAATGCGCTTTTATTCTAGTCAAAATACAAGTTAGGGGTCATTTAATGCAAACATAAAAGTAATTACAACAAATATTCGTTCCACTTTAATCATAATAAGCACGGAGATTACATACTAGCACCTCACAAGTAGTGTTTAGATACTCACATCTCTCAAGTGTCATCAAAATAAATCTCATAAATGAAAACGGATAATATCTCTCACTACCTGTCATAGCAAATAGATTACCATAGGCTTGGGAAAGGATCGAAAACCTCCTCCACTAGGCGTAAGCACCTAAGATAAACTATCAAAGAGGGCTTTTAAATGGGTTATAACGTTAGGTGTAGGGAAAAGGAAAACACGGTTTTGTTGGATAAGGGATATTTTACTGGTGGCGAGTTAAAGATCTTGATTAATTACATGTACTATACAATGTTGCTAAGCCAAGACTCGACTCAATCTTAAGCTAAAAACAAAATAACAAAAAATAAAATAAACATAAAATGAAACGGGATGGTAGTCCGTGATGAACTCAAATAAGTACATTTTATTACTATCATTTATCCTATTAATTTGACTTGTTTTACTATATTATGTATGAGGATTGATACTTAATCGTTTACTTTTGTAATTCTCAGGTAAAAACAAGCATTTGGTGAAACTTAGCGATTTTGGACTAATTATGGAGCAAAACGTGCATAAAGTTGAAGGTCTACTGACATGGACAAGATCAAGTCAATTCTGCTCCAGATGCGCCGCATCTCACTCTCGACATGCGCCGCATCTCTATCAAGATATCACCAGATACGATCCAAGATACAAGAGGACATGCGCCGCATCTAATCATGGAGTTACGCCGCATCTTCTGGCGGTGTACGAATATTCCTGAATATTATAATCTTGGACCCCACGCGAAGTTAAGTACATGCGCCGCATCTACTTAGTAGATGCGCCGCATCTTCCCTCAGACAGAAACTATAAATACCCCGTAGACCAGACGAATTACAAGTTCCGGAAAACCTAAAACCGAAGTTCGAACAAGAGAAACAAAGGACGAATTCAGTCAAGGAGGCAGCACAAGACACACCCAAATCAAAGATACAAGAGCTGTAAGAAGGTGCTGCATGTGTTTAATTCATTAAGTAGTTTTGTTTTATTGTGTTAGCAAACTTTAATTCATCAGGATTGGTGGCTTGTGTAATGTGACAACGAAAGATTGCACTCCCTTTAATACTTGCTTTCCCATCAATTAAAGTTTATATGTTGATGTCTTTGGTTACTACTTATTAGTGCATTGATAACCTCTGTGTTTATTAGTGGCTTGCGGGCATTTGACTGCGGGACATAATGTGGCTCCCACGGTTATTACTAAATTGATCACTTAGGAATAACTTTTAGACATAAGTAATCATTAAGGGTTTACTCGCCGATAAGATTAGGACCAACGAGAAAGGGTTAACTACATACACTTCATATAAAGCTAACAATAAAACAAGTGACAATCTACTTAATCATAAGGACAGCCCTCTTATTGTCTCAAGTATTTATCTGTGTACGTGTGTGCTACTTGCTGATTCGTGCCTATTGGTTTATTTTATTATTTAATTGCAAACAAACCGTGCCAGTCTCTCAGGCTGAAACCCCCTTGCGTTAGGATATTAAAATACTGATTAGAATAACGAGATAATACGTTCCACTCTTAGTGATCGACACTCTACTTACCATTATCTTCATACTGACCGGGTACACTGCTCGTTAAGTGTGTGTGTTATTGATAAGTCGGCTAAATATAAATTTAAAACTTGAGTAGGCATTAAAACTGCTAAACCGCAACGACACATCACGCGCATCAAGTTTTTGGCGCCGCTGCCGGGGAGTGAATTGTTATTATCTGTTAATTTGATTAGTATTTTAATTAGTTTTTTCTTTTTATTAGATTAATTGCATCATTGTACTATTTTGCATATTTGTTGTATTGTGTGTTAATTGTTTTCTTTTATTTTTGTGTGTTTATTTTCGTTTGTGTGTTTAATTTTTGTTTTTATTTTTCGTATTTTTCTGTTCTGCAATCGTTGTACTGTGCTAAATCAAACGATACGGCGCATCTGATCTCTCAGATACGGCGTATTGCGTTTAATTTTTTTAAAAAAAATACAACGCGTTTAATTAATTCGATACGACGCATCTTTTCCCCAATATACGGCGTATCTGTTTTTAATAAGAAAATTTTTCTAAGCGATAAAGTAATACGACGCATCTGCTTTAGCAGATACGGCGTATCTGTTTTCGATAAAAAAAAAAAAAAAAAAATTTCTAAACGTTAACGCCATACGACGCATCTGCTTTCGCAGATACGGCGTATCTATTATTTTAATTAAAAACAGTTTGCGAATTATTAAACAGATACGGCGTATCGATCTCTGTCGATACGGCGCATCTTACTGAATCAAAAATCTTTTATTTTTAAACGTAACGAAAATACGGCGCATTAACTTTCGTTAATACGACGTATTTAATTTTAATTAGATAAGCTGATTTTTTATTAATTAATTCGATACGGCGCATTCTTAAATTCTAAAGCGGCGTATCTATTTTCTGGATAAAGTCTGATTAAATTTTAACGTATTAAGATACGGCGTATCCAACTTTTTGGATACGGCGCATCGTCTGCAGATATCAGCAACTTTTATTCTTTTCTAATTTCCGAACGGAAAATATTCTGACTTACCCTTATACTAGGAAACTTTTACTTTGAAATCCTCTTGTTCTTAATTTTCAGGAACAATGTTCGATATTTTCCCAAACTGGTTCGGAAGACCCCAAAGAAACCTTACTATGGAAGAGTTTGCACTACTAATCGCTCAAGCCAATGAACAAGAACATCATGAAGCAAGGAACTTTATCACTGAATTCAAAGGCAGTCATGAGCTGTTGCTAAAGGAACAAAACAATATGATCAATGGTTTGGCAATTGAAGTGCACCAATTGTCAACAGTGCTTAACAAGGTTCTTTTGGTAAGGCACGATCTGAAAGGAATTACAACTAGAGGCGGAAAGTCAACCTTTCAAATCGGAGAAACACCCGAGGATGACAGTACAAACAAAATTTCCCCTGAATCTTTACCACCTGAGCAAGAGCAACCAAAAGAGACTGATCCAGAACCTGTAATTAGAAGAGAACCTTCTGTTGAACCTAAACGATCAACACCACCCTTCCCACATAGGGTAAGGAAAGAGAAAGAAGATGCCTATCAAAAGAAATTCCTGGAGAATCTCAAGCAGCTGCAGCTAAGCATACCATTTATGGAAGCCCTAGTGCAAATGCCGAAATATGCTAAATATCTGAAAAGCTTGCTTACAAACAAGTCTAAACTCGAAGAGGCTTGCACCATAACGATGGGGAAAAGAAGCTCAGCGGCATTGCTCAACAAACTTCCATCTAAAGAAAAAGATCCAGGGAGTTTCACTATTCCTTGTCAAATTAAAAATTTGCATATTGAGAATGCCTTAGCCGACCTAGGAGCTAGTATAAGTCTTATGCCCTCTTCTATGTATGATAAATTAGGTCTTGGTGAACCAAAACCTACTAGGATGTGCTTAGAACTAGCTGATAGGTCCATACAATACCCATTAGGAATAGCGGAAAATATATTAATAAAAGTTGATAAATTTGAATTACCTATCGACTTCGTTATCCTTGATATGCCTGAAAATTCTAGAACTCCTATAATATTAGGAAGACCATTTTTAGCCACTGCTAGGGCCATGATTGATGTTTTTAATAAAAAGATAACTCTTACCATAGGAAAAGATGAGGTTGAATTTAACATGGAACAATCTATGAGTAAAGATAATTCCGATGATGATGAATGCTACTATTTAATTCAAGATTAAAGATGTATCCTGGTAAACTTAAATCAAGATGGACGGGACCGTTCGTTGTCAAGAAAGTGTATCCATATGGAACTATTGAAATATGCGATAAAAATGGTTATATATTCAAAGTGAACGGGCAACGTGTGAAGAAATACTTTGATAATAAAATTGAGGATAATGAGAACGAGGTGGTGGAGTTTGAACCTGAAGTATTGGAATGAAGAGCTGAACGTGAGTCTAACTTGAAGACTCTGGAATAAAGACAAGTGCTTACCGGGAGACAACCCGGAGAATTTTTACTATTCTGTTTTCTGTGTCGAGTCAGTCAGGCCCGCATGAGGATACGGCGCATCTCAATTCTGAGATGCGACGCATCTCCTGCAATGGTCATATCTTATCTTATTTTTCTGCATTTTTATTTTCGACTTTAAAACTCTTTATCAGTTTATTTTTAATGCGGCACATCCCTGGTTAAGGATGCGGCGCATCTTTATTCTGATCCTATTTATTCCAGGCTCGATACGGCGTATCTTCTTCAATAAGATACGGCGCATCGACTGACCTGATGATTTTCAATTTTAATTTTTAAGTTTTATTTTTCCTAACTACTAATGTATTATGCAAGTTTGAACCTTTCTTATCTTAGGTGTGTTTTAAAGTGTTGGTGGTATTATAGTTTCCTGGATTTCTTGTGGATACATCAAGTATGAAGCTTTAACGTTCTAATTCACAAGAAGTTGATTTTTGCTCTTATACTAATGGAGGATCATACCGAGCAAATCTCAGGGGAGTTTTTCTGTTCTAATTCTTTTATTTTCCAGTTTTTAACCTTTTATACAAACAACGAGGACGTTGTTTAACTTAAGTGGGGGGATTGGAGAATTAGAACACTTAACAATTACTTGTCCTAAACTTTTTCAAAAATTATGCTTAAAATGTGCTTAATATATCAAACTTAAAAATTTTTTAGCATGTTTTTGTTTAAGATCTAAGTTGCATAACTGCACACATGACGTTATTTTCAAAAAATTGTGATTTTTCAAAATTCACAAATCTATGAGTGTGCCGGTGACTTGTAAACTTTAGAACTTGGCTTGTATACTATTCGAGACCACCATAATAAGTATTATTTATATAATTGGAGTGACTTGTCTAACTTGGTAAATTTCTAGGATTACACCCAAATAGCCTATTATATGTTATGTGTTATTAACTAACTACACTGGTTAGTTAACCCCCGTATAAACCCTTTTGTTACTCTCATTTTTAGAGTAAGATACCCCTAGAAAAACCCTCAGAGCCATTCCTTTCGTTTCTTACACCTATGTTTAAAATGTTTCGTTACACCCTTACACCTTAGCCTACCCTGTAGATTAGAATCCGTGGTTGGTTGATTGCTATAGGCAAAGTGTGTTTCCTTACATTACCTGTGTTCGCGTGCGTAATTCATTATCTATGGTTAGGTCGGGAAATTGCACAATGCAATTGGAGTGAAAGTAAATATTGTATATTTTGGAGTTTATTTTTCGTGTGTTTACTACTTTCACTATTACCATTATTTCTGAAGTCATGAAAAGTATGGAAAAATTATCCGGAAAGAAAGTTATAGTGATGTGGTGAAATTTTACACATCTATGTTTATGTTTAATAAAAAAAAAAAAAAAAAAAAAAAAAAAAAAATCGAAAAAATGAGAAAAGAAAAAGAAAGAAAGAAAAGTTGGAAGTTAGTTTTAACCAACTTATGTAAAGTTATGTAAGTGGTCGATATCACCACTATTTGTTGTACTATATCTATGGATTGAATGGGAATTGGCAGTTATGGGAACGCCAATTAAGGTTTATTCTTTGATTAAGATCTTGTTGAGTATAATTCATGTCTACCTAAAGCGTGTGTTTCAAGTGTTAAAGCGTGAGTTATTCGATGATATGAGTCTTATTCATGGGATGGTTGGGATAGTGATTAACCACACTTAGGATTTTAATTTATTTGTTTTGTTTATTTTTATTTTTACACCAATTTATATCCCAAATGTTATCCATGCCCTTTATTATTCTTTATCCAACCAAACCTTTGATTTATTGAGATTAGGGATTTGAGCAATCTTAAGTATCGTAGTCGTGGATTCGGCTATGTATTTATGATTTTGTCGCCCTTTTTGATATATTATTATTGGTGAAGTTTGGACCTATCTTTAGCCTATTCGAGTTAAGGATTTGAGCAATTGCAAGTATCGTGTTCGTGGATTCGATCATGTATTTGTGATTTTGTCGCCTTTTCTGGAATTTGAGATCGATAGTGATTAAGAATAATTAACCCTTAAGCCTAAAAACCCTTTTTTACCGCTTTAGACTTGTTATTCCTTAGCTTTAGTGGTGGAGATGTGTATACTTGCCAAGCTTATGATAGAATATTCGTCGCGACTGGACAGTTAAACGATTAGATTTGCTTTTATCGACTTATTTTATTTTACTTCTGAATCGTTAAGTGTTTAGTTGTGTGATTATGAAATGAACGAATACATGCTTAAATATAAAAATAAATCCTAACATCTTTTAGGATACATTTTCATAAAAGAAATTCTAAGGTTTACTTGGGGACAAGTAAAGTTCAAGTGGGGGGATATTTGATGAACTCAAATAAGTACATTTTATTACTATCATTTATCCTATTAATTTGACTTGTTTTACTATATTATGTATGAGGATTGATACTTAATCGTTTACTTTTGTAATTCTCAGGTAAAAACAAGCATTTGGTGAAACTTAGCGATTTTGGACTAATTATGGAGCAAAACGTGCATAAAGTTGAAGGTCTACTGACATGGACAAGATCAAGTCAATTCTGCTCCAGATGCGCCGCATCTCACTCTCGACATGCGCCGCATCTCTATCAAGATATCACCAGATACGATCCAAGATACAAGAGGACATGCGCCGCATCTAATCATGGAGTTACGCCGCATCTTCTGGCGGTGTACGAATATTCCTGAATATTATAATCTTGGACCCCACGCGAAGTTAAGTACATGCGCCGCATCTACTTAGTAGATGCGCCGCATCTTCCCTCAGACAGAAACTATAAATACCCCGTAGACCAGACGAATTACAAGTTCCGGAAAACCTAAAACCGAAGTTCGAACAGGAGAAACAAAGGACGAATTTAGTCAAGGAGGCAGCACAAGACACACCCAAATCAAAGATACAAGAGCTGTAAGAAGGTGCTGCATGTGTTTAATTCATTAAGTAGTTTTGTTTTATTGTGTTAGCAAACTTTAATTCATCAGGATTGGTGGCTTGTGTAATGTGACAACGAAAGATTGCACTCCCTTTAATACTTGCTTTCCCATCAATTAAAGTTTATATGTTGATTTCTTTGGTTACTACTTATTAGTGCATTGATAACCTCTGTGTTTATTAGTGGCTTGCGGGCATTTGACTGCGGGACATAATGTGGCTCCCACGGTTATTACTAAATTGATCACTTAGGAATAACTTTTAGACATAAGTAATCATTAAGGGTTTACTCGCCGATAAGATTAGGACCAACGAGAAAGGGTTAACTACATACACTTCATATAAAGCTAACAATAAAACAAGTGACAATCTACTTAATCATAAGGACAACCCTCTTATTGTCTCAAGTATTTATCTGTGTACGTGTGTGCTACTTGCTGATTCGTGCCTATTGGTTTATTTTATTATTTAATTGCAAACAAACCGTGCCAGTCTCTCAGGCTGAAACCCCCTTGCGTTAGGATATTAAAATACTGATTAGAATAACGAGATAATACGTTCCACTCTTAGTGATCGACACTCTACTTACCATTATCTTCATACTGACCGGGTACACTGCTCGTTAAGTGTGTGTGTTATTGATAAGTCGGCTAAATATAAATTTAAAACTTGAGTAGGCATTAAAACTGCTAAACCGCAACGACACATCACGCGCATCAGTCCGTATGTTTTTTCTTTTTTTCTTTTTCTTTTTCTCATTTTTTTTTTTTGTATTTTTTTTTTTTTTTTTTTGTATTTTTTTTGTATTTTTTTTTTTTTTGCATACACTCTTGCCCTACCATCCAAAATAATACATCGTAGGGGGGTTGCATTCCCCTTACACTTGAACTTTTACATAACTTTACAATTAACTATTCTAATGACTCGAATTAAGATAATCGAAACACTTGGAGTACTTTTAAAATATTTAGCACATATGGGGGTAATAAATGATGTTCTTCCCCATTACTCCATTACACTAGTACTTTACCCATGAGTCCCAATCGTCCCAAAACAATATGTACAAGGATATGACTCGACTTAGCAACCATGTAATCAATTAGATAATTAACTTGGGTTTAAACAAATGTTGTAACAATAATGCACTAAAGATGAGTGCATACAAGTTAGGCTAAGGCGATTTGGGTGTACATTTAAGTGGGGTGTAACAAATTCTTCCTTTAAGTAAAATGCTTAAAGGTCGAAACGAAAAGATAGGCTCTGAGGGGTGTACTAGGGGTATCGTGTACTAAAAATGAGTACAACGCAAAGGGTGTGGGAGAATTACTTGACCAATGTAGCCAAAGTAATTATAACAAAAACACAGGTGTAAAACAATGGGTTAATCCTAATGCCTCTTATCACGTAGTAAATCTAACTACACGAATGTAGTCTCACTTGTGGCCTCGGAATGGTCCTAACGCAAGTTCTAGAATCTAAGTGCTACCGGTACACACATCATAGCATAAATGCTTTTCCTACCAATTCTAGGGGCGAACCTCACATATTTGGGGGTGGAAAATTTTTTAGTGGTACGGTTTTTGTGCTAGTCATATAACTCCTATCCGTAGGACGCTCATTAAGATCAAAGTTTCACTCCTATATGTTGTAAAAAAATTTAAATTTGGCACTAAAATTACCCTAACAGGTATTTCTCTCAGTTTTATTACACAACTACCTTTAAACAAACAAAAATCAAGCATAAGAGCATTCTCTAAAATCGTATTTTTACCCTCCCCTTACACTTAAGATGAACATTGTCCCCAATGTTCAAATAATAAGATGTAAAAACATAAAGTAAAAGAATGAAATCAAATACTCCCCTGATTCGCTCGGTGGATAATGAAGTTACACGGTTAGATCTTCCTCCAAGGTAATGTAGAAGCTCCATGACTAATGCATCGCCATAAGCTTGATTCCATAAACATCTCCTTGTCCAAAATAACCTGTTAAACCTGAGAAAACAAACACGAAAACCTGCATAACAACGGCGGGATAAATCTATATATAAGGATATAATGCTTGTGGAATGATAATTTTGCAGATTCCTGGAGATTATAAGTTGGAGATTTTAATGAAAACTTTTTATGAAAACAAAACTTTCAAAAATTTCTGAAAATTAAATCTGACGCCGTCAGGTTATAAACCCTGACGCCGTCAGAAATGACCTGACAAAAATTCTCATTTTAAGTTTCCGGAAAATTTCTGGAAAAACCTTTACCTTACTTCCTGGAAATCCTGCAAAACATCATTATGACTCGATACAAGCATTTGACTCAAACAAATACTAATATGTATGCTAATTTAATATTATTACGATTCATGTTAATTTGTGTTCTAATAAACCGATTTAGATTTCCCTTACACTTAACTTTTGCAAAATACCTTTATATGTAGTTAAGACGAAGTTAAAAACAAAATAAAGCATTTTCACAAATTAGTTTTGAACATGAATCAATAAGAATAAAAATTAAACACACATACGGAAACAAATAAAATCAAACAAGCAAATAAATAAATAAACACACAAAGCAAATAAAGATTGCTTGGGTTGCCTCCCAAGAAGCGCTTTTCTTTATTAACGAGTCTTGTAGCTAGACTCAAAGTCAGGCTCATCTAGTGTCGCTTATGCTCACGTATCCGAGTGTGAGCCATCTAATTGTTGCCTCATCTTTCTTGTATTCATCATTCAGCTCCAAACATCCATGATAGTATCTCTTATTTTTCTCATGTGGATATTTGAGCCCCTTCCTCTTATCATTCTCACTTAACAAATCAAGAGGCACAAGTCTATTGCAAGATTCAATGGAGTAGTTTTTAAACCTAGGATGTGCTCGGGGCATTTGGTAAGTAAAATCTTTATCCCCATCCGAAAATGTAATTAACCCGTCCACAAGTTTTTCGTCAAGGTGGGTCAACCTTTTGAAGGGTTCTCCAAAAATGACTTGGGTTAATTTGTTATCAATGAATTCTCCTAAGTTCTCAATAACCATAAAATTCACCAAATACACAAAACTTCCAACGAATACGTGTAGTGGCTTAGTCCTAGCAACGATGTTATCTCTTTGATATTCTAGCTCATCTACCATGATTTTATTATAATTAGCGCGAGAGATAATGTTCATAGGCAAAGATGAGTTAAGATAAGCATAAAAATCATGATAACCAATCTTACACGGAAATTGCATGTTAAAGAGGCTATCCTTTTCGATCTTAGTCCTAGGGTCAACATACTTAAAGGGATCAATTTCCTCTTTTCCCCATTCCTCGTTAACTACTTCTCCATTACCGGCATCCTCATCGGAGTCTGAGTAGTAAAACGGACTAACATGGTCATTCTCATGGTCAGACTCCTCCATCTCAGAATTGTTACCAAAGTGGTGGTCGGGTGAAAGGTTGTTGTTTTCTATGATGGGGGCGGGAACGGGTAGTTGAAAGTTTGCACGGCGAAAAATACGAATAACAGGGATCAAATGACCAATGTTACTCATGAGGTAAGTGGAAGGTATCACAAACAAAAGTACAAAGAAATAAGATAGACTAAAGAAAACCTAGAAAAAGAAAATAAAAATCTCACTAGAAAGGAATCTAGTGAGTAGACCTATAAAATAAAAATTCAAACTAAACAATAACTATTCCCCGGCAGCGGCGCCAAAAACTTGATGCGTGGTTTTGCAACCTTACAACAGGTTTTACCTCTCGAGGGATCTCAAGAGGCTTACAACCCCACCAGGCAGTGTACCTGACCGATGTAGTATAGTGTAGTGGTAAGTACGGGGGATTGATCGTTCTCCACAGGGAATAGTGTTCGTTAGGTATGAAAGACTACTCTAATAGGTCTAAGGGTGAGAGAAGATTCTTTTTGTATTTTTTATATTTTATATGAAAGCAAGTAAAATCTCGGGTTTCAAAGAGTGGGCGGAATTAGTTGCTAGTCAACTAACCCAAATTACTACGAATGCAAATAAAATAAATAACTGAAAATAAAAAGTTGGTGAAAACTTATGTGTAGAGAAATGTGTTCACTTAGATTTCCTTACTCCCTAACTATCTTTTACCGGTTGATTAGTGTGTATTAGTTGCGTGGATGACGGGTGTATTCCTTAATACCAATCGTGGGGTGGCGTACGTACTTCCCCAACTCTACAAGCTCCTACCTCACTCATATGTCGAGCCGGCCAGGAAGCTCCTAACATGGGATCACTAGAATTCGCTTGTGCATTAAATACAACCATAAAAACCTTTAGTACGCATTTGGTTCATGTTTCTTAAGACGTTCAAGCAAGTTACCGAATAGGAAGTTAGCCAGTTTTCTTAAGCCTAACATAGATAAACAATCATCCAATACAACTAATAACACACTAATAACCAATAATCAATAGCTAGGTTTCATTAGATCTAAGCAAACACAAGATAAATCTAGCCTAACATGTTAACCAAAAGACAAGAACAAGATAGAATCAAACAACACACAGACATATTGAATGATTAATTGATAACTTATCTTCAATGTAACATGGAAGATCTCAAGGCAAAAAGTCTTGAAAAAGATGCTAAAATCGTCTTAGGGTTTTCTCCCAAAAATTCCACACTAAGTTCCACCCTAATGACAAAAAATTAGAAAACTATATATAGATTTTTGGATCTGACGGCGTCACGTTATGGAGTGTGACGCCGTCACCTCGCCGCTTCTAGGGTTCCCGGATGACCTTCTTGACGCCGTCCCTCTTTAGCTCTCCAAAATCCGTTCTGGCTTATCAAGGCTTGACGCCGTCAGACCTTGAACGTGACGCCGTCCCTCTTTGAATTAAGCCGTGACGCCCTTGATCAGGTTAAAGCGTGACGCCGTCAGAATTCACATGCAATTTTCACTGGCTTATCATGAGTAAATTTCACATCCACCTTTTCTTGCCAAGACATGACGCCGTCTGGAGTAAATCCTGACGCCGTCAAAGGTAACTTCCAGCACAATTTTGAGACTATGTCGTATTCTTCACTTTAATGCTCCAAAAACGTCCAAAATGCCTCCTTTTCCAGATTTCTCCTCAAAAGTACCTAAAATGACAAAAGGAACGATTTAGGGCAATATTTGATCAAATAAATACGATTTCGGGCTTAAATGACCCCTTAAAAGCGGTACACTTTTCGCTTCATCAGGTATGCATCCACTCTTTATTCGTCCAGGGAAAGGGCCGGGTGGGATATATGGTTCACTTACCTTAAAGCATTCAGGAAAAGGGACGGATGGTGGAATATTGCTAAAGTAAGTTCTTCCATTTTTTTCCCACTGATATTGTACCTCCGGTTTTGGCTTAGGAAAAGGGACAGGTTTATGTTGGTTAGCCCGAAACCTGTTTAGCCTTTCTGAGTCCGTGAGATCTGAATTCCTATTTTCTTCCTGAGAATCTACAAGAAGGTTATCTATTGTTTCCTTGTCATCATGCTTAACTCCGGAATTACTTATCTCATCATGTTGTGGTTGTACATTATCACGTATAATAGCATCAATCTCATTACATCCTTCCACTATACTCTTTTCTTTTGTTGTGACACTAAGTATGCTTATAATATTACGGCAATGTTCTTCAATATGATGTATTGAATCCGTAGTAATTTTTATTGTGCTCTTTAAGTGCTTCATGATAACTTGTGTCTACCAACTCTTTTCTTGATAGTTCACCATCTTTTATAAATTTAGTAACGGCTTCTTTGAAGTCATAGATCTCTTTTTGTGGTGGTGGAGTTGGTGGGTAAGGTGAGTGAGGTCCATTGCATCCCTTGTAGCGATTATCGATGGTATATATCCTTTCATACATCTTATTTATTTCCCTGCCAAGGTTATCTATTTGAACAGTAATTGTAGCTAAAATTTCAGAATCATCATTACCTGTATGTCTTTTGAATGCCCCATCATACCACCTTAAACAGTGGTCAGCTCTTTCATGTATAGCGGTTAAGGCGTCTTTAGCATTCATTTTAGGTATAAAACTCTAAGAATCTAAAAGCATCCGAGTAGCCACATCCAAACCCATATAGAAGGCAATCACAACCTGCATGTCAGTTAAATAATGTTGAGGACATCTAAAAAGTAATTCTTTAAACCTGTCCCACGCCAAATAAAGCGTTTCTTCCGGTCTTTGCTTAAAGTTGTTGATTTCTTGAACCTTCTTTGCAGTCATTAATGGAGGACAATACTTGTTCAAAAATTTTGCCTTCAGATCGGCCCATGTAGTGATGCTTCTAGCAGGAATAGTTTTAATCCATCGATATGCTTGTCCAGTGAGTGAAAGCGGGAATACTAGTAACATTATATGGTCTTTCCCTACATGAGGTGTATGAAACAAATCAACGATCTCGACCACTTTTTCAACATGCTCATTAGCATCCTCATTTTCTGCACCACTGAAAGCATTATCGCGTAGCTCCTTTAGAAAGTGCCCTTTTAATTCAAACCTGGTTTCTCTCCTGGATCTTGTGTACCACTTTTCTTCATCGTATCTTGCATATTGGAAATATTCTTCCATGGTCAGTTCATTAATGTTTTTCTCGATAACCATGATTTCCTGAAAAACAAAACAACCAAGAAGAACAACAGTAGACCAAACAAAAAATAAAAATAAAAACTAAACTAATAAAAATTAAATAAACACAAAAAATAAAAAACGAAAAAATATTTTTGGGGTCACAGAAGATCGATACGCCGTATCTAACAGACAATAGATACGCCGTATCGACACAAGCCAATGCGCGTATCCAACAGACAATGGATACGTCGCATTAGCTTCCTGCAACAAAATTTTTTAGAAAATTTTAAAGTTAAAAATCACACAAACTAAAAAAATTTTTGCCCACAGAGCGTCAATATGCCGTATTCACAGACAAGAATACGCCGTATTGAAACAGATAGATGCGCCGTATTCACAGACAAGAATACGCCGTATCTCCCTTCTGAGACAGACACACAGACAACAAACAAACGATAAAACAAATAAACCAAAACACACAAAAATAAACTAAAAACAGAAAAATACCAATAAAACTAGCAAATAGATAAATTCACTCCCCGGCAGCGGCGCCAAAAACTTGATGTGTCGTTGTATAAGTGATTATTCCTTATCAAGTTTTACATTTATATTTTGCCGACTTAACCTATAACAACACTAACGGGCAGTGTACCCGATCAATGTAGCCTAGTTGGTAAGTAGGGTGTCGATCACTAAGAGTGAGATTTCTAATATACTAATTCTAGAGGTATTCGACTCTTCTAAACTAACGTAAAGGGGGGTTCAGCCTGAGAGACTGGCACGAGTTTGGTTTTATACTAAACTAATTAAACTAAGCTAAACAAACGCTAGAAGCTTGAAGGTATCAAAAATAAGAAGAACGTGTTAACCAAGTTCAGTCATATATGATTTAGTTTTGATAAGTTTCTAAGACATGATACCATAATGTAACACCCCAACCCAGCAAGGGTAGAAGTATCACGTTAATGGCTTCATATCAGATCAAACAAAGCATACATTCAATAGTAATACAAAGATTCTCAAAGGTTACAAATGAAATACTGAATACACAAGGATACAAAGGAAACAAAAACTAAATACTAAGTCTGCAAATGCAATCCTTCTAATGACTTCTACTTCAGAATAACTATCAAGGTCTTCTAAGTCCAAAAGTCTCTTCACTCTTACCCAGTGTCCAACAGATATATAATAAACGGAAACGAAAGTAAACGGAAATGAACAGAAGTAGCATAATGAATAAGATATAAGTAAAGGTTTAAAGAGTAAAGGTTTAGGACAGTAATCCACCACGAGCCCATATCATAACATATCACATATCATATCATATCATATCTTCATAATCATATAGAGGGGAGACCTCTCAGATAATCAGATAATATGAGGGGTGTCCTCATTCTTCAAATGGAGTAGCTAGCTCCCGAACTTTGTGAAAGGAGTGGATTGCACCCATCCCCAGTCACCATATCATATCAAAACGAACTGTCCACGAACACGGACACGAACCTAGGATGCATCCATTCGCCCCCCGAACAAATCATATTGGCCATAATAAATCATATAGTGTGCATGCATATCATAATCAAAATGGGGACGGTGTAACCAAATCACTAGGGCTACACGCTAGTCATGCCAGTGGTGCATCACAGACACGGCCATGTTACCTTCATGGCTAGGAAACGAACTTGGCTCGGGTATCAAACTGGGGTCAAATGTCAAAGTCCAAATCAAAGAAAAGGTCCATGTAGTCATAGTCCAAATATCAAAGTCAAAATCACAGGGTTCATATCAAAAGGTTCAAAGTAAACATGGTCATATCGAACATCAAAGTCAAAATGAATCGAATAAACGAACCAAGGTGTAGGGGAACATAGCAATGGCTTAGGGAATCTTAAAATGAATCAGAATCGATGAGTCATGAGAAAGAAAACACCCTTACTGAAAAAGGGTAGAATATCTGTACCTTAGACCGCAAGTGCAAACATAACTAGAAACATAAAGATCGGAAACATCTCCATCTTCAGCGAATCTACACGAATACATGGTCGTCTTATTAAAAGCTTATTTAATTCAAATTACTTATTTTAGTCGGCTTTTCATTTTTAGTAACTTTCCTTTTTAGCATATCTTCAATAGTTCAGTGCATGTCTCATATTTAACGATTATAGTTTTCAACCTTCTTAGACTGAATTAGGGTCGATCAAGGGAAAAACACCATAGCTTCATACGTTGTATCTTTTGGATATATATATATATATATATATATATATATATATATATATATATATATATATATATATATATATATATATATATATATATATATATATGTTCGAATGACAGTAAAAGTCATACACATGTAAAACAATACCATTTTTTTTGTCAAAGTATAACCATGCGTATAGATTAAAAGTCATCATATTAATTTGTGTTTCATGCATATTAAAATCATGCAAGAATAGGCCTATATATATATCGGTATGTTCATACATGCCATTCATTTCTTCCATTCGTATGACCCTATTTCAGAATATAACCGAAGTCGACTCGCACCCTACACCACTTGTTCTCAGTTTTCTTGCTAGATTTATATATGTTATGTGTTACGAACCTTTTTAGATCGATACGAACACACGCCCACAGTATGACATGATCGACACATATTATAGTTTAGTGTTTTATCGAATTAATTCCCTAAATAGCCAATTTAGGACTTGACCGATTTATAGAACACTTTTAACACATTTCCGAAAACACACTCATATACACTTACACGCTCTCGACACAAATGCATGCACACCTTTTCGACTTAAACGCAAATAAGAAACAAACACTCCTTTTCGGTATACACCTTTATAGCCCCATATTCATTTGTACCCAAACGCATAATATGAACTTAAACATGAAACCACAATGAGACCTGAGTTCACATATCTTAACAAAAACCGTTCACTAATAATTTAAATACGCACGCCCCTTTCTTTTTATCCAATTTACACGCACACGTTCATTTCTCTTATTATACCCATGCTTATATCTTATTATACTTGCATGTTTTCCATCCCACTTTTTAGATCCAATATACTCTCTTTATTATACACACAAAATTTCTCATGCATGTACCAAAACACAAGCACGACTGCCAGTACATATAATCACACAGAAACCCAGTTCTTATTCTCGTTATAATACGCACGCCCCTCTTTTATTCCGTTAAGCTTATAATAAGATCCATACGTATTACTGAGATCCTAACATAATTAAACGACTAGGTCTAGACGCATATAACAGATTTGAAAGAGGGAACATTAATTGAATATATAAATTCCAGTTTTAGAATAGATAGTATTTAAAATCTTTAGCTTATATCATAGACGTACATGTAGTAAACCGATTCGAGACTTTTAAAACAAAACCCATTATCTTCGCGGCTTCATGTGATAATATTACCATGTTATACTCATTTAATGCTCACTAGCAGGTTAGTTTTACATATATTTCGCGTATATAAGATTTATCTACTACGTTTCACTGGTGTGCCGTATGAACAAGGAAAACACAGGGAGGATGATGATACCTCAGATCGAATCAAGCGACAACCAAGAATCAAGGGACCAAAACAATGCCAACCAAATCAAAACCAAAACCCTCTAACGAAAAGGAATCAAGATCGAACCAAGTATCAACCACACCCTTTGAGTGGTCGCGAACAATACGCACCACGACCCAATCTGCTACAAAACGAAATCGATCACCCGGCCAAAGTTGTTGCGAACACTAAAACACAACTACACGATGACCCTTACTCTTTGCCAAGAGAGAAAAATGTTTTAGAACGATTTATTGTTTTGTTATGGTTTAGAGAGATTGACGATGAATTGGTATATATATAAATGGGTTGGCTGGAATTTTCAAAACGTGTGGTTATCAAAGGTTGTCATGAATTTAGGAGACTTGAGGTAACTTCACGTGTGATTATCCGGATTCTACGCAAAAGATAGACAGACATTTATTTTATTGACTTATTTGCCATATTTGCCATGTTGATACGTAGACATTTATTTATTTGCCATATTTTACTTACTTGCCATATTTTATTGACTTACTTGCACAAATTTATAATGCTATTTAATATTTCACGTGTGATAGATTTTTTTTTTTTTTTTTTTTTTTTTTTTTTTTTTTTTGAGGGCAAAATGGGAATTTCACACGAATGGAATTTAGGGTTTTACAATTCTTCCCCTCTAAAAGAAAAAATTTCGTCCTCGAAATTTGAAGTCGCAAAGTTAGACAAAGTCGTAGCAAATCGCAAGAGATCGTCGGCAACGTTCTCACGCTCGGAGAGGTTCTTCCAAAAGATTTTCAGACCAAAAGTTTCTCATGACTCAAATCAAAACGAGGTGGGTTCAAATTTCTCAGGAGAAGACAAATTAGGTTGATTCAGAACAAAAGGTCCATGCAACATAGAATGGACGATAGGTGAATCTTCAGAAAGCTCATATAGAATACGAACAAGATTTCAAATCGAATTAACTGTTTCAACAGTAGAGAGCTTCTACAAAGAGTTCCAAAGAGTTCAAGATTTATAACTGAGGTCAACGGAATGCAAAACGAGAGTCCAAAGTCATCCAGATATCTAGAGTACACGCATAGGTAGAATGAACTTAAAGTCTCACTAATCACAGGCAATCCAACGGAGATCAAATTCTAAACTTCTTAGGTACTCCCCAGGATATCCTATGTCCACAATGAGCGCACGTTATATGGTGTAAGTATTATCACGTTGATCAGGCGTCATAATACTAGCACCACATAAATATGCCCTTATGATGGTCATACTTTATCTCATGTCGTAATCAAAACCACCTATCTTAGTCCACCTAGTACTTCTACAGTCTCGAGGTTAACAAAATCAAATGCCATCGTCAAGAGAGAAAACATAACTATTCGCAAGAGTATCAAAATCCCAGATTTCCTAGCAGAAGTGAGATACGCCATCACAAGCATCATATCTTCCACAATTCGCCAAAATCTTTCAAAACAAAGCCATCACCGAACATACAAAGAAAAGATGAACACGAAACTGAAATGCTTCTAGGGAACTTAAATCATAAGAGGATCTTATTACGATATAACGAAACTTAAGAGGGTCAACGGAAATGAAAGTTAGTCGCCAATAACTTCGGCCTTCATAGAATCAATTCTTCCAAACATAAAGGGCCTGTTTCAAATTTTCGTTCGTTCAACACGTCCAATCTCTTCAAGTCCGGTTACTCTATCTTCGTTGTCCATCAATCGGGAAGTGAAACCAAAATCGGGAACTTGTGTCTGGTTCGTCGAGCCTCCTGCAGTTCTTCTTGGAATGAAATGGAGTAATGTGAATTTCTGGCACGATCTTCAAATCCTTCATCATCCAGTCTGCTTCCGCTCTCAATTCATCTTGGTACAACCAAGATGAATAGGGAAGTTAGACTGCATGTCTTCATCTGCTCCAGGTTCGCCGTCTTGACTAGATTTTCTTCTTCTGCATCGCCCACACTTCTGCTTTGTAAGGAATGTCTTCACTCTTCAGGTAGCCGCCGTTGTTGTCAACTCCAGGTCATGCAGTGAAGTATTGCTTCTAGTTGTCCTAATGTATACGAAAAACCTTCTGTGCTGTAAGGGAATATAACCGAGTCTCTTTCTGATTTATCCCAAAGATTGTTCCGCCGGAGGGTATGGAAGCTAATTTATATTTCAACTTTTCCAAAACTCCATTCTAAATCAAACTAAGCTGTTTCTCTCTGTTCACAAAATTTCTCAATGGTATCATAAGTTGCAAACATCTTCCAGAATTCTTCTGCAAAGTTCAAAAGGTTTCAGTTCTCCTTTCTGTTATCGGTCTTGACCACTTGGTGATAGTTTTCAAGGCTTGCAGAACTTAAAGAGATATCCTCCATTGAGAACAAATATCAATCTCTCAAAGGCACAAATGATCGGCGAATTTCCTAACAAAGTGCAAAGATGATTTTCATGCTCTTCCTCGTTTCCGAACGTACTATTAAGTCATACAATGACCATTTGTCCAAGTACTCACGAGAAAACATTAATTATCAATCTCATAAACAGTAAGAGCTTTAGCTAATACTATTAGCGTTACTTACCGTCATAGCAGTCGTTTACGGATACGGAAGGCGATTCCAAGAATAAAATCAATTCATCATAAGGAAACTTCACGGTCTGAAATTAAACAAACACATAATCGTTTCAGGGTGGAGGAACATTGGCTCCTAACAGCAATACGGTTCAGCTTCCAGTAATCATTACATATCTCCTGCCACCATCCTTCTTAATCGCGAACAAAACCGCAATACGCCCAGAAGATACACTTAAGCAAACTCACTTCTTGGTCTTCGGTTGCTGCTCTTCCCGGTTGCTCAAATCAACTGGTATGATCCCGGACACATCCGAAAGACACCTTCGCTTGGTGACTAGACAGTCTCTCAGTATCATGTCAAATCCTACTTCACGCTCCGATGGAAAACTTGGTGGTTCAAACAGGAATCATATTCAGAAAACTCAGGGTGCCAAATAATTCTCAATATGAGATTCATTCATTGGTGTACGAAATGGGTCCTAGGAAAAAAAATTTCATAGCCGCGGAAATAACACACGAGCCTTCAGAGTAATAGAGATAGCGAAGGGTTTAACAATCGGTAATCGTAGTAGGGAGTTCGAAATTGTTTCAAACGCTAAAGGTGAGACATAGAAGGTAGTTGTCAATATTGGAATGATCAATCAACCAATTCCTTGTCGGAATAAAATCGAAGTTAGCTATCCAAAGAAAGACGGATTCACAAATTGAATCTTTATCATTCAAAAGTGAGGGGGAAAACATTCTTATACTCGTGGTTACACACCACAAGACTTCTCATAGGGACAGAGATGGGTGAAACGAAATCAAATATTGTCGGAAGATTCATAGATACTTATCAAAAGCAAGAGATAAATAACACATATATCAAATACGTCATTGCCATGGAGGTTCCTAGAGTGCCCGAAGAGGCGTCAAAAGGATCAGAGATCAGAGTCAAAATCTGAAGATAAGAATCAAATAGTGTCAGGCAATTATTATGAAATTCTCTATGCCTTCAAGATTTAATCAGGTTCAAATCTTAGGTGGTGCAAAGCATAAGCTTTCACTTTCCAAAAGTGGTATCAACAGGATCTAACCAAAAGCAAGGCACGAATCAGAGTGATGCGGAAGCAATGATACTTAAATAAATGCCTTATAGTCTACCCATTCCTCACTGGTCAAAACTTACGTTCCTATAGGGAAATCTTAAAGCAAATTTTCAAAGGTTGTCTTATGAGCGCCTACAGGGAAAACTTAGTGGTCCTAACTTACACAGGCCAAGGGTAAATGTATTACGAATCGCAGCCTGTCGCTCTGATACCATAATTGTAACACCCCAACCCAGCAAGGGTAGAAGTATCACGTTAATGGCTTCATATCAGATCAAACAAAGCATACATTCAATAGTAATACAAAGATTCTCAAAGGTTACAAATGAAATACTGAATACACAAGGATACAAAGGAAACAAAAACTAAATACTAAGTCTGCAAATGCAATCCTTCTAAGGACTTCTACTTCAGAATAACTATCAAGGTCTTCTAAGTCCAAAAGTCTCTTCACTCTTACCCAGCTTCCAACTAAAACCTGCCGCGGGAAAAGAAACGCGGCTGAGCTTAAAAAGCCTAGTGAACAGATATATAATAAACGGAAACGAAAGTAAACGGAAATGAACAGAAGTAGCATAATGAATAAGATATAAGTAAAGGTTTAAAGAGTAAATGTTTAGGACAGTAATCCACCACGAGCCCATATCATAACATATCACATATCATATCATATCATATCTTCATAATCATATAGAGGGGAGACCTCTCAGATAATCAGATAATATGAGGGGTGTCCTCATTCTTCAAATGGAGTAGCTAGCTCCCAAACTTTGTGAAAGGAGTGGATTGCACCCATCCCCAGTCACCATATCATATCAAAACGAACTGTCCACGAACACGGACACGAACCTAGGATGCATCCATTCGCCCCCCGAACAAATCATATTGGCCATAATAAATCATATAGTGTGCATGCATATCATAATCAAAATGGGGACGGTGTAACCAAATCACTAGGGCTACACGCTAGTCATGCCAGTGGTGCATCACAGACACGGCCATGTTACCTTCATGGCTAGGAAACGAACTTGGCTCGGGTATCAAACTGGGGTCAAATGTCAAAGTCCAAATCAAAGCAAAGGTCCATGTAGTCATAGTCCAAATATCAAGGTCCAAATCACAGGGTTCATATCAAAAGCTTCAAAGTAAACATAGTCATATCGAACATGAAAGTCAAAATGAATCGAATAAACGAACCAAGGTGTAGGGGAACATAGCAATGGCTTAGGGAATCTTAAAATGAATCAGAATCGATGAGTCATGAGAAAGAAAACACCCTTACTGAAAAAGGGTAGAATATCTGTACCTTATACCGCAAGTGAAAACACAACTAGAAACGAAAAGATCGGAAACAACTCCATCTTCAGCGAATCTACACGAATACATGGTCGTCTTATTAAAAGCTTATTTAATTCAAATTACTTATTTTAGTCGGCTTTCCATTTTTAGTAACTTTCCTTTTTAGCATATCTTCAATAGTTCAGTGCATGTCTCATATTTAACGATTATAGTTTTCAACCTTCTTAGACTGAATTAGGGTCGATCAAGGGAAAAACACCATAGCTTCATACGTTGTATCTTTTGGATATATATATATATATATATATATATATATATGTTCGAATGACAGTAAAAGTCATACACATATAAAACAATACCATTTTTTTTGTCTAAGTATAACCATGCGTATAGATTAAAAGTCATCATATTAATTTGTGTTTCATGCATATTAAAATCATGCAAGAATAGGCCTATATATATATATATATCGGTATGTTCATACATGCCATTCATTTCTTCCATTCGTATGACCCTACTTCAGAATATAACCGAAGTCGACTCGCACCCTACACCACTTGTTCTCAGTTTTCTTGCTAGATTTATATATGTTATGTGTTACGAACCTTTTTAGATCGATACGAACACACGCCCACAGTATGACATGATCGACACATATTATAGTTTAGTGTTTTATCGAATTAATTCCCTAAATAGCCAATTTAGGACTTGACCGATTTATAGAACACTTTTAACACATTTCCGAAAACACACTCATATACACTTACACGCTCTCGACACAAATGCATGCACACCTTTTCGACTTAAACGCAAATAAGAAACAAACACTCCTTTTCGGTATACACCTTTATAGCCCCATATTCATTTGTACCCAAACGCATAATATGAACTTAAACATGAAACCACAATGAGACCTGAGTTCACATATCTTAACAAAAACCGTTCACTAATAATTTAAATACGCACGCCCCTTTCTTTTTATCCAATTTACACGCACACGTTCATTTCTCTTATTATACCCATGCTTATATCTTATTATACTTGCATGTTTTCCAACCCACTTTTTAGATCCAATATACTCTCTTTATTATACACACAAAATTTCTCATGCATGTACCAAAACACAAGCACGACTGCCAGTACATATAATCACACAGAAACCTAGTTCTTATTCTCGTTATAATACGCACGCCCCTCTTTTATTCCGTTAAGCTTATAATAAGATCCATACGTATTACTGAGATCCTAACATAATTAAACGACTAGGTCTAGACGCATATAACAGATTTGAAAGAGGGAACATTAATTGAATATATAAATTCCAGTTTTAGAATAGATAGTATTTAAAATCTTTAGCTCATATCATAGACGTACATGTAGTAAACCGATTCGAGACTTTTAAAACAAAACCCATTATCTTCGCGGCTTCATGTGATAATATTACCATGTTATACTCATTTAACGCTCACTAGCAGGTTAGTTTTACATATATTTCGCGTATATAAGATTTATCTACTACGTTTCACTGGTGTGCCGTATGAACAAGGAAAACACAGGGAGGATGATGATACCTCAGATCGAATCAAGCGACAACCAAGAATCAAGGGACCAAAACAATGCCAACCAAATCAAAACCAAAACCCTCTAACGAAAAGGAATCAAGATCGAACCAAGTATCAACCACACCCTTTGAGTGGTCGCGAACAATACGCACCACGACCCAATTTGCTACAAAACGAAATCGATCACCTGGCCAAAGTTGTTGCGAACACTGAAACACAACTACACGATGACCCTTACTCTTTGCCAAGAGAGAAAAATGTTTTAGAACGATTTATTGTTTTGTTATGGTTTAGAGAGATTGACGATGAATTGGTATATATATAAATGGGTTGGCTGGAATTGTCAAAACGTGTGGTTATCAAAGGTTGTCATGAATTTAGGAGACTTGAGGTAACTTCACGTGTGATTATCCGGATTCTACGCAAAAGATAGACAGACATTTATTTTATTGACTTATTTGCCATATTTGCCATGTTGATACGTAGACATTTATTTATTTGCCATATTTTACTTACTTGCCATATTTTATTGACTTACTTGCACAAATTTATAATGCTATTTAATATTTCACGTGTGATAGAATTTTTTTTTTTTTTTTTTTTTTTTTTTTTTTTTTTTTTTTTTTTTTTTTTTTTTTTTGAGGGCAAAATGGGAATTTCACACGAATGGAATTTAGGGTTTTACATGTAGTGATGGTGCTCACGACTAGGCGCGGTCTATCCTAAATAGGCGAGGAAGGGGCATGGCGACCCAAGCAATGCTCAGCTAGACACAGAGGTTATCAATGCACTAATAAAAGTCACCAAAGCGTTGGCTCTAATCTTATCGGCGAGTAAACCCTTAATGATCACTTATGTCTATCCTATTCTAGATTCCATTTTAAGTCTTTTTGACTGACTAATCCTGTCACAATTAATCAGAACCCGCATAAAGCTGCTTAATGATTACCACGTTTATATATTATTTAGCCCTTAAGGGGCTTACATTAATCACGCAAACGATGTTAATGAAGTATAAACTAATAAAGTAATCAAAACGAAGACCAAGCAACCAATCGAATTAGAAACTAATTAAACCATCAAATACTCATAAACTTGGCTAACACATAAGAGTGTTAGCCCATAATCTCTGTAACAAAATACAAAAACATAATCAAGACGAATAGAGTGTGAAACATAGTGAATACGATACGCTAACCGAATGATTAAGTAATATAACAATGATAAGAGATGTTCTTCAAGTATAATTGGGTCTTCAAGGGTGATCTTCTGCTGTTTTGAGAGGCTTTGATCGTCTGGGAATGGCCCTAAGGGTTCCCAAAGATGCCCAAATTCGTTAATGAGTTCGGTATTTATAGATTCTGAAATCTGGGTCGATACGGCGCATCTATAGAGTTAGATGCACCGCATCTATAAGTAAACGTAGCCTCCATGTCTGAAACTGACCCAATACGACACATCTAAATACCAGATGCGCCTCATCTCCCAATACGGCGCATCTAAGGACCAGATGCGCCGCATCTCCTTCAGATACAGGTAGATCTCCTTTTTCTCTTTCCGTGGCCGCTTGAATCACCTAAAACGGAGTCCGGATGAAGATTTTATGGCCAAAATACGAAAGCATCTTCAAGTGTCGACTTGTAATCTTGACTTCTTCATTAAGCTTCTAATCTTCACTTGATCTCTTGAATTCTTGGTAAGGATTGTATATGGCCGATACGGCGCATCGGATTGGTCCGATGCGGCGTATCAAGGTAACTTCGCGTGGGGTCCAGGATTATAATATTTGCGAATATTCTTCAATATCTTGGATATCTGGTGAAGTCTTGAGATTGATACGCCGCATATCAGGAGCTTCATGCAGCGCATCTGGAGTAAAACAAGTTGGTTCTTCTCGTTGACCAAGGTTTCATATGCGGCGCATGGGATAAATCCATGCGGCGCATTCTTCAAAGTCAGGCAATGGTCCTTAATCTCTTCAATTCAGTAGACTTTTCCAATCTTGCTTGTTTTGCTCCATTTTTAGTCCAAAATCGCTTAGTTTCACCAAATGCTTGTTTTTACCTGAGAATTACAAAAGTAAGCAATTAAGTATCAATTCTCATATATAATATAATAAAACAAGTCAAATACATAGGATAAATGATGGTAATAAAATGTACTTATTTGAGTTCATCATTGATTAAGCTCTATTCTTAAGTCATAATAATTCTTTTTAAGAGATTCACAGCTTTTTAAAGCTACACAAGATTTTGAACAAGCATTATCTGTATATACCTCAGAATCTGAGAAAGCCATCAGTGCCATGTTGGTAGGAGCTTCCTCTTCAGCCATAAAGCTCCAGTCAAATCCAAGTCCATCTATTGCCACCACAGCTTTTGAAGAAGTCTCTTCCTCACTCACAACCTTCCTGGTGCTTTCTTGATTCCTGGAACCTCTGCTATCTTGATTCCTATCCCTGTTGTCCTGGTTCCTTGGCCCTCTGCACTCTCTAGCAAAGTGTCCCAACTTATGACAGTTGTAACACTCCACCTTTGATTTGTCATAACCAGCAGTATCACTACCATTGATAGTGATATTCTTTCCAGTCTTTTGGAAAAACCTCTTAGCCCTCATACTTAGCAATGCTAGCTGACACTTCAAATCTATCTCTTCTAGATCATCTTCATGGATTTGAACTAGGTCCTCATGTGCAAGCTGGGACCCATTAGGTTGATTGGCCAGAAAAGCATAAATAGTAGCATCACTTAAGGCAGCAGTACTATCTTTTGGGCTAACAGTACTAACATAGGTGTTAGCAGTACTAACTCCATAAGCAGTATTAACCTCCACAGTACTGCTTGTTCTTGGTGATGACACAAAAGCCATATTTTGAGAGCTTAAACTTGATCCTGCAGGCCTTTTCACCTCTTGTTCTACAATCTTGAAGTTGTTGTAGAGGTCATCAAAACTCATAGTGTCTAGATCAGGCTTGTTTCTCCAGACTACTACATGAGTGTTCCACTCAGCAGGTAGACCACTCAAGAATTTTAAATTGAGATTTTCTTGAGAAATCTCTACACCCAAAATAGCCAGTTGGCTCACAATCTTCTGAAGCTTATTGAAGATAAAATCAAGAGACTCAATGCTTGAGGCACTAAAATTTTCATACATTTGTTTAAGAAGAGTCTTCTTAGTTGCTTCATTGCCTCCAAACCTTGTTGTTATAGCCTCAAACAAGGTCTTTACATCCTTGTGCTTACTAAAAGTCAACAGTTTCTCATTGGGGAGAGCCATCAACAACATACTTCTAGCCTTGGCATCATTCTTCTTCTAAAGCTTCTCTTCTGCAGTAACAGGACCTGATACATTTAGGGCACCACCTTCACTTATTGATTGTTTGATTGTAGGTTTAAACGAGTTGCCATTCTCTATGATGTCCCATAGAGCATAATCCTACACTTGAAAGTATTGCTCAATTCTGAGCCTCCACATCTCATAGTCACCCTGCTTTAGAATAGGCAGTTTAGCAGTGGTAGTTGTCTGAGTAGTTTTGAGATCCATTGCTTCAATGAAAATAGAGAATTCTTCTGGTGTGTTTCTTCTAGATCAAAGTTTCAGAACCTAAGCTCTGATACCACTTGTTGATCCGAAATACTTGAGCTTGTATTAAAAACTTTGAATGATATCAAAGAGTATGCGGAATCTACTCTTCAATATTTAGAAGAATTATAATATAACAGTAAACAATGAAACAGTAGACTGTGTTATATTAACAAGAACAATTTACAAAAATACTTCAATATTATTAGCTCAATAATATGAGTACTCTTGCTTAGTACTAGGGTTTACAACCTTGAAGCTCAACAAAAACGCATTCTAGAGATGTATGAGATATGTGAATAACACTTTAACCTAGGACCTCCTTTTATAGGCACAAGGAGTCCTTTACAAGATAACTATCAATATACAATATTCGTATCTTTCTAAACATATAAGATATACACTAAATATCTTCTATACATATCACATTACACGTCTTCATTTCTGGCAGTATCAATCTTCATCAGTACTAAGTCTGATACTGGCAGTACCAATATTATAACTACCAGTACTAACTCAGTTAGTACTGTTAGTTATAATCTTCAGCAGTTCTAACTGTTTAGCTTGGCAGTACAAAGTGTTTGATCATTTAATTCCAAACAATAAGTATAATCAAAAGTGATAAAGAATGGATAAAGAGTTTAGAACACAGTAAGGTTTCAACATAAACAAGAAATCAAATGAGATCATATCACAATCAATCACTTTATTATATTAACATATCCAAGAAACCATAAGGAGTTTAGCCTAACATGGCTTTAGTAATCATGCTTACAATGATTGATTTGTTTGCAATGAGAGTCATACTTCCTGAATTAGTTACAATGATTGAGCTACCGTCAGTAGCGATCACTATAAGAATACCAAGATAGTACTTCAACGTATTTGGAACTTTAGTGTTAGGAATTAAATGTTCCGGACTTAGTACTGCTGGAAGAATACACTAACAGTACAAACTGCTAGTGTATAACTGAAGACTGCTGAAGAACAACTAACGGTACAAACTGTCAGGTTAGTACTGCTAGTATAGAACAGAAGGTACTGCTGGTTTAAAAGGTTCTAGAAGGACGTGTAAAGGATAAGTATGGTATAGATTGTATGTATATCACAATTAGTCAGAATTATACGGGTAGATACTTATCTTGTAAAAGACTCCTTATGTCTATAAAAGGAGGTCCTAGGTTAGATGTTTATGTACGAGTCATATAAGTTTTGTTAAGATTCAAGGTCTTTGTAACCCTAGTGATATTGAGATCACTCGTATTATTTGCTAATAATATTGAATCGTTTGGAGTTATACACCTTGTTCATTACTCATATTGCATTACTGTTACATCATACAAAACCTTCTAAGTATTGTTAAGTAGATTCCGCATACTTAACAATATAACCTCAAAGTATCTTAAACACATTATAAAGTTACATCCTCAGTGTTTGATCCTGTCAAGTGGTATCTGAGACAGGCTGATACTTTGATTTAGAAGAAGAACTCTTTTTCAAGACAATGGACATGGAAACTACACAGACTAACATGGCTGCTAAACTACCTATGCTCAAGCAAAACGACTTTGAGATGTGGAGGCTTCGAACCGAACAGTACTTCCAAGTGCAGGACTATGCACTCTAGGAGATCATTGAAGAAGGAAACTCTTTTAAGCCTTCAACATCTGTAACAACAGTCAATGGTGAAGAAAAGACTGTTGTGAATACCTATCCAGTGACTACAGAAGAGAAGCGGCAAAAGAAAAACGATGTCAAGGCTAGGAGCTTGCTGATGATGACAATTCCCAATGATCAACTCTTAAACTTTAGCAAATACAAGGATGCAAAGTCTTTTTTTGAGGCAATCACTACTCGGTATGGTGGGAAGGAAGCCACCAAAAAGACCCAAAAGACTCTACTGAAGCAGAACTTTGAAAACTTTAGTGCAACTAGTAATGAGTCTTTAGATCACATGTTTAACAGGTTGCAAAAGATTGTCAGCCAACTGGCTGTGCTTGGTGTTGACATACCTCAGGAAGATTTGAACTCCAAGTTCTTGAGGAGTTTACCTGCTGAATGGGCTATGCATGTGGTGGTCTGGAAGAATAAGCCAGACATTGGACTATGAGCCTCAATGACTATTACAACAATTTCAAGATTGTTGAACAGGATGTGAAGAAAGCTAGAGGTGCTAGTTCAAGCACTGGGAACATGGCTTTTGTGTCATCTCCCAGTAATTCAAATCCAGATGAAGTGAAAGTGGTTGTGGGAGTTAGTACTGCTAGCTCATCAATCAGTACTACTGGTATCCTGAATGATACTACCTATTGTTCATTTCTGACTAGCCAGAATGATGGGTCAATGCTGACACATGAAGATCTACAGGAGATTAATGATGATGACTTGAAAGAGATGTATATCAAGTGGCAGATCTCACTTCTTAGCATGAGGGCTAAGAAATTCTATCAAAGAACTGGCAAGAAGATCAACATCAGTAGTAATGATACTGCTAGTTTTGACAAGTCTAAGGTAGAATGCTACAACTGTCACAAGTTGGGGCATTTTTCAAGAGAGTGTAGAAGACCCAGGCAACTGGATAGCAAGAATAGGGGGTATGGAAGCAAGCCCAAGGTAGTGGAAGAAGCTGAGCCATATTCAAAGGCTATGGTGGCTATTGATGGCCTAGGCTATGACTGGAGCTTCATGGCAGATGAAGAGGAAGCACCAGCTGAGATGGCACTTATGGCCTTCTCTGACTCTGAGGTACTATCTGCTAAAAGTTGTTCTAAAAAATGTACTGCTCTTAAAGAATATGAAACTTTAAAGAAACACTATGATGAGCAGAGGATTGAATTAAACCAAAAAAATTATAATTTGTCTAATCATAAAAGAGGTTTAGCAGTCCTAGAAGAACAAATAGTGCATTATAAGAACAATGAGTCTATTTTTACTGAGGACATAGCTGTTCTTAAGAGAGACTTGACTCTAAAAAATTCTGAGATTAGTTTGTTTAAAACTGAATTAGATAAAATCATTAAGGCAAAAGAAAATATTCAATTAACTGTAGACACTTTAGAGTATGCATCAAAAGGTGTTAATAAAATTATATAGTGTCAAATAGTTAATAAGGCTAAGTCTGGGTTGGGGTATAAAACATATCCACCTCCTCTTAGAGGAGTGCCTGCACCCCCAGGAATTGACCTAGAGCATACAGGTTTGACTGAGTTTCAACAACCTAAGTTAGAATATGGTTGTAAGCCAAAAGAAAATTCAACTGCTAATAAACCTGTAGAAACTAGTGAGCCTTTTGAAAGTTCAAGTGACACCTCACTCACTGAGGACAAGGTGTCAACTGATAGGAAATCAGATGCTCCTATCATTGAGGATTGGGATTCTGATGAGGAAGATCGGGTTGTAATGAAACTGTTAAGCCTACAACAAATGTAAAACCAGTTAGGTACTGTGAGATGTATAGGTCTACAAGCAAGCCAAGAGGGAACTAGAGGAACTGGAATAACCTCAAGTCTCAACAACTAGGTGATAAATTTGTCATGGATTGAAAGGCTTGTTTTACTTGTGGTAGCTTTGACCACCTAGAGGCTTTTTGTCATAACCATCATGGGAGAAAGATGGTTGTTGGGAACCATAGGGCAACTGGGAACTCAAGTCAAAGGGTGAACTTAAACAGGTCTCAAACTCACCCCAATGCTAATAGAATGACTCCCAGGGCACTTTTATTGAAGTTTGTCCTCAAACTAATTAGTACTGCTCAACCAGCAGTTAGTACTGCCATACCATTTAAAACTGTTTACCCTAGACCAGCAGTTGCAAGTGCAAAACCAACTTTCAAACATGCACAACAAACTGTTAAAAGGCCTTTTCACAAGAAAGCAGTTGTTCAAAACAAATTTTGGAAACCAAATGTTCAAACTGCAAGGCCAGCAGTTCATGCTGCTAGACCAGCAGTTAGTACTGGTGAGCCTAAAAACACTGCTAAGGATAAAAGGGCAAATGCTGTTAAGGCCTCAGCATGTTGGGTATGGAGACCAATAAAACCCAATGGTGCATTAATTATACTAAAAAGATTTGAATATATTGATGCACGAGACAAACCCAAGTCAGTGATGGCTTGGGTACCCCAAGGAAACTAATTTTCTTATTTTATGTGCAGGGACATTCACAGGAAGATGAGGAAGATCAAGGTTATGCAGACAGTGGATGTTCCAGGCACATGACAGGCAACATGTCTTATCTTTCAGACTTTCAACCAATGGATGGAGGATATGTTACCTTTGAGGGAGGAATAGGAGGAAGGATTACTGGTAAAGGCACCTTGAAAACTGGTAAATTAGATTTTGAAGATGTGTACTTTGTGCAAGAGCATAAGTATAACCTGTTTAGTGTCTCACAAATGTGTGAAAAAAAGAACAAGGTTCTTTTTACAGACACTGAATGTCTTGTGCTTTTTCCAAACTTTAAGCTTCCTGATGAAAGTCAGGTGCTACTTAAAGTTCCAAGAGAGGGCAACATGTACAGTGTTGATATGAAGAAAATTGTTCCTAAAGAGGCTCTTACTTGTCTTGTTGAAAAAGCCACATTGGATGAGTCCATGCTGTGGCATAGAAGACTTGGTCATATGAATTTTAAAACCATTAATAAAATTGTTAAAGATGGTTTGGTGAGAGTCTTGCCTCAAAAACGTTTTGAAAATGACCAGACTTGTGTTGCATGTCTCAAAGGCAAACAACACAAGGCTTCTTGTAAGCCTAAGACCCACACCTCTATTAATCAACCTTTGTTTATGCTGCATATGCATTTGTTTGGCCCTACATCTGTGAGTAGTATTATGCATAAAAGGTACTGTCTTGTAGTTACTGATGACTATAGTTGATTCACATGGGTTTTCTTTTTAGGTTCTAAGGATGAGACACCTAGCATTCTTTATACATTTATAACTGAGATAGAAAACTTAGTGGATAAGAAAGTAAAAGTCATTAGGTGTGACAATGGGACAGAGTTCAAAAATAGAGTTATGGATGAGTTCTGTGAGGAAAAAGGTATTAGAAGAGAGTTTAGTGCCGCTAGAACTCCTCAGCCGAATGGGGTTGTTGAAAGGAGAAATAGAATACTAATAGAAGCTGCTAGAACCATATTAGCTGACTCTAAGTTGCCCATCACTTTTTGGGCTGAAGCAGTTAATACTGCTTGTTATGTGCAGAATAGGGTTTTGGTAGTTAAACCTCCCAACAAGACACCATATGAGCTTTTTAGAGGTAGAACTCCTGCATTTGGTTTTCTAAGACCTTTTGGGTGTCATGTAACTATTCTAAATACCTTAGACCATCTAGGCAAATTTGATGGCAAATCAGATGAAGGATTCTTGGTTGGGTACTCACTAAATAGAAAAGCCTTTAGAGTATACAACACAAGAACAAGGAAAGTTGAGGAAAACCTGCATGTTCAGTTTCTAGAAAATAAATCTAATGTTGCAGGTGAAGGTCCAAAATGGCTATTTGACCTTGATACTCTAACCCAATAAATGAATTATGTGCCAGTTATTGCAGGAACCTTTTCTAATGATTTTGCAGGTTCAGAAGCTGATATTGCAACAAATGAAGCAGGCTTGGGAAAGGAGAAAGATCAAGATCATTTACTGATGCCAATATGGAACAGTGTGGATTCATCTTCAAAGAATGGTGAACCTTCTACTAATGAAGCCAAAGAAGGTATTGAAGATGGAAACAATGAAGATGGAGCTGAAGATCAAGAGAATCATGATAACAGTACAAATGTAGATTGTACTGTTGAGCCCCAAGTTAGTACTGCTGGGCAAAATGTTCATACTGCTGGCCCATAAGATACTAATACTGCTGATTTATTAGAAGATGAGGTGGATATCAATAATCTACCACCCACTTATCCAGTTCCCACAACTCCACACACAAGGATACACAGAGATCACTCCCTAGACAATGTGATTGGAGACATACAGTCTGGTGTAAAGACAAGAAGACAGACTATGACTTCAAACCAACAAGGCTTTCTTAGTGCTGTTTATGAAGAAAAAAAGAATGAAGATGCCAACACATGTTTGTTTGTGTGTTTCCTTTCACAATCTGAACCCAAAAATGTTCTCAAATCCTTAGAAGACTCAAGCTGGGTAGAAGAAATGAAAGAGGAGCTTCTCCAATTCAAGATTTAGAAGGTTTAGGTATTAGTGGATTTATCCAAGGGTATGAGAGTAATTGGAACCAAATGGGTTTTTAAAAACAAGAGAGATGAAAGGGGAACTGTGATAAAAAACAAGGCTTGGCTTGTAGCCCAGGGGTATACACAAGAAGAGGGAATAAACTATGAAGAAGTTTTTGCACCAGTAGCTAGGATTAAAGCAATCAAACTGTTCTTAGCCTATACTTCTTACATGGGCTTTACTGTTTACCAGATGGATGTCAAGAGTGCCTTTCTCTATGGTACTATTGAAGAAGAGGTATATGTCCCTCAACCTCCAGGTTTTGTTGATCCAGAACATCCTAACAAGGTATAAAAGGTTGTGAAAGCTCTTTATGGACTACATCAAGCTCCAAGGGCATGGTATGAAAACCTGGCTTCATATTTGTTAGAGAATGGATTTCAAAGGGGCAAGATTGATTAGACTCTATTCATCAAGAAGAACAAGAAGGATATCTTGCTGGTACAGGTTTATGTGGATGACATCATATTTGGATCCACAAGGAAGGAAATGTGTTTGGAATTTGAGAAACTTATGCATAATAAGTTTCAGATGAGTTCCGTAGGGGAACTTACCTTCTTTTTGGGGTTGCAAGTAAAGCAATCAACTGATGAGGCGAAAAGTGTACCGCTTTTAAGGGGTCATTTAAGCCCGAAATCGTATTTATTTGATCAAATATTGCCCTAAATCGTTCCTTTTGTCATTTTAGGTACTTTTGAGGAGAAATCTGGAAAAGGAGGCATTTTGGACGTTTTTGGAGCATTAAAGTGAAGAAAACGGCAAAGTCTCAAAATTGTGCTGAAAGTCACCTTTGACGGCGTCAACATTAACTCCAGACGGCGTCATGCTTTGGCAAGAAAAGTTGGATGTGAAATTTACTCATGACGGGCCAGTGAGTTTGCATGAGAATTCTGACGGCGTCACGCTTTAACTAAATCAAGGGCGTCACGGCTTAAATCATAAGGGGACGGCGTCACGTTCAGGATCCGACGGCGTCAAGCCTTGATAAGCCAGAATGGATTTTTGAAGAGCTAAAGAGGGACGGCGTCAAGATGGTCACCCGGGAACCCTAAAAACGGCGAGGTGACGGCGTCACAATGCATAAGGTGACGCCGTCAGATGTCAAAGTCTATATATAGTTTTCTAATTTTTTGTCATTGGAGAGAGCTTAGTGTGTGGAATTTTGGGATAAAACCCTAAGACGATTTTAGCTACTTTTTCAGGGCTTCTTGCCTTGAGATCTTCCATGTTTCATTGAAAGATAAGTTATCAATTAATCATTCAATATGTCTATGTGTTGTTTGATTCTATCTTATGCTTGTCTTTTGTTTAACATGTTAGGCTAATTTTATCTTGTGTTTGCTTAGATCTAATGAAACCTAGCTATTGATTATTGGTTGTTAGTGTATTATTAGTTGTATTGGATGATTGTTTATCTATGTTAGGCTTAAGAAAACTGGCTAACTTCCTATTCGGTAACTTGCTTGAACGTCTTAAGAAACATGAACCAAACGCGTACTAAAGGTTTTTATGGTTGTATTTAATGCACAAGCGAATTCTAGTGATCCCATGTTAGGAGCTTCCTAGCCGGCTCGACATAGGAGTGAAGTAGGAGCTTGTAGAGTTTGGGGAAGTAAGTACGCCACCCCACGAATGGTATTAAGGAATACACCCGTCATCCACGCGACTAATACACACTAATTAACCGGTAAAAGATAGTTAGGGAGTAAGGAAATCTAAGTAAACACATTTCTCTACACATAAGTTTCTCACCACTTTTCATTTTTGTTATTTTATTTTATTTGCATTTGTAGTAATTTGGGTTAGTTGACTAGCAACTAATTCCGCCCACTCCTTCAAAACCCGAGATTTTACTTGCTTTCATAAAAATTATAAAAACATAAAAAGAATCTTCCTCAACCCTTAGACCTAATTAGAGTAGCCTTTCACACCTAACGAACACTATTCCCTGTGGAGAACGATCAATCCCCCGTACTTACCACTACACTATACTACATCGGTCAGGTACACTGCCTGGTGGGGTTGTAAGCCTCTTGAGATCCCTCGAGAGGTAAAACCTGTTGTAAGGTTGCAAAACCCACGCATCAAGTTTTTGGCGCCGTTGCCGGGGAGTAGTTATTGCTTAGGTTGAAATTTATTTCTATTAGGTCTACTCATTAGATTCCTATCTAGTGAGATATTTTCTTTTTATTTTGTAGCTTTCTCGTAGTCTATCTTTTCTTTGTGATTTTGTTTGTAATTTGCTTCAAATGGACTTTTCACTTAGATTTCTAAGATTGCAAGATATGGTTGAGTGGCTAGAACACCAAGAAGTTCAAAATACCTCATTTAGAGACACTTATGAATCATATGAGCCTTCACCTAGGATAGATTCTTATGAACAACCTCCATGTTTAGGATCTTGTTTTAGTGAGGCTAATAGGAAAAGCGGCCTAGTTTGCCAAGGAATTGTGGATAGAGCCGTATCAATAAATCATAAGTTGGATGAAGCACTAGGTTTGTTATTATCACTACCTAAGAAAACAATTGACGAGGATATAGGTGATCTTGACACGTGGAATAATGAGGTAAACACCATAAGCCCACAAAATACTCAACCATCATTTGAGGCACCCACACCGCCCGTGACTTACCCGGAAGAAGTAGAAGAAACTTTAGGAATCCCGATGGAGGTAGAACCCTTGGACCAAGCACAACTAGAGGATATAGGTTTGCACACTTTTAGTGATGACCTTACTCATAGTTCTAGGGAATTTCCTAGTGTTGATGAATTGGAACCTCAACCTTTACACAACTTTTCATCCTTAGATTTACATCTAGGAGAAAAAAGAGGAACCGACCCACCCATCAACCAATATTATCCGGGTAGTTTTAGGATGAAGGAAGCCATTCACTCACCCCCTTCACCTCACGTGGCATATTCACACCCTAAGGGTGTGTATCGCTACTTTCACCCGCACTTAATCCTAAGTGTAGGGAAAACCTCCCCTATTTTTGTTAAATAAGGGTAGAGTCAGGCTCGTGACTCGAACAAAAACAAGCGCTTCTTGGGAGGCAACCCAAGCTTTATTTGCTTTGTGTGTTTATTTATTTGTTTGTTTGATTTTATTTGCTTCCGTATGTATGTTTAATTTTTATTATTATTGATTCATGTTCAAAAGTAATTTGTGAAAATGCTTTATTTTGTTTTTAACTTCGTCTTAACTACATATAAAGGTATTTTGCAAAAGATAAGTGTAAGGGAAATCTGAATTGGTTTATTAGAACACATATGAACATGAATCGTAATAATAATAAATTAACATACATATCCGTATTTGTTTGAGTCAAATGCTTGTATCGAGTCATAATGATGTTTTGCAGGATTTCCAGGAAGTAAGGTAAAGGTTTTTCCAGAAATTTTCCGGAAACTTAAAATGAAAATTTTTGTCAGGTCATTTCTGACGGCGTCAGGGGTTATAACCTGACGGCGTCAGATTTAATTTCCAGAAATTTTTGAAAGTTTTGTTTTCATAAAAAGTTTTTATTAAATCTCCAACTTATAATCTCCAGGAATCTGCAAAATTATCAGTCCACAAGCATTATATCCTTATATATAGATTTTATCCCGCCGATGTTATGCAGGTTTTCGTGTTTGTTTTCTCAGGTTCAACAGGTTATTTTGGACAAGGAAATGTTTATGGAATCAAGCTTATGGCGATGCATTAGTCATGGAGCTTCAACATTCTCCTTGGAAGAAGATTTAACCGTGTAATTTCATTATCCAACGAGCGAATCAGGGGAGTATTTGATTTCATTCTTTTACTTTATGCTTTTACATCTTGTTATTTGAACATTGGGGACAATGTTCATCTTAAGTGTAAGGGGAGGTAAAAGTACGATTTTAGAGAATACAATTGCGCTTGATTTTTGTTTGTTTGATAGTAAATGTGTAATAAAACTGAGAGAAATACTTGTTAAGGTAATTTTAGTGCCAAATTTAAAATTTTTTACAACATATAGGAGTGAAACTTTGATCTTAATGAGCGTCTCACGGATAGGAGTTATATGACTAGCACAAAAAACCGTACCACTAAAAAATTTTTCACCCCCAAATATGTGAGGTTCGCCCCTAGAATTGGTAGGAAAAGCATTTATGCTATGATGTGTGTACCGGTAGCACTTAGATTCTAGAACTTGCGTTAGGACCATTCCGAGGCCACAAGTGAGACTACATTCGTGTAGTTAGATTTACTACATGATAAGAGGCATTAGGATTAACCCATTGTTTTACACCTGTGTTTTTGTTATAATTACTTTGGCTACATTGGTCAAGTAATTCTCCCACACCCTTTGCGTTGTACTCATTTTTAGTACACGATACCCCTAGTACACCCCTCAGAGCCTATCTTTTCGTTTCAACCTTTAAGCATTTTACTTAAAGGAAGAATTTGTTACACCCCACTAAAATGTACACCCAAATCGCCTTAGCCTACCTTGTATGCACTCATTTTTAGTGCATTATTGCTACAACATTTGTTTAAACCCAAGTTAATTATCTAGTTGATTACATGGTTGCTAAGTCGAGTCATATCCTTGTACATATTGTTTTGGGACGATTGGGACTCATGGGTAAAGTACTAGTGTAATGGAGTCATGGGGAAGAACATCATTTATTACCCCCATATGTGCTAAATGTTTTAAAAGTACTCCAAGTTTTTCGATTATCTTAATTCGAGTCATTAGATTAGTATTTGTAAAGTTATGTAAAAGTTCAAGTGTAAGGGGAATGCAATGCCCCTATGATGTATTATTTTGGATGGTAGGGTAAAAGTGTATGCAAAAAAAAAAAAAAAAAAAAAAAAAAAAAAAAAAAAAAAAAAAAAAAAAAAATCAAGAAAAATACAAAAAAATGAGAAAAAGAAAAATAGAAAAAAACATACGGACTACCATCCCGTTTCATTTTATGTTTATTTTATGTTTATGTTTTGTTATTTTCTTTCATTAGCTTAGATCGAGTCTAGTCTTGGCTTAGCAACGTTGTATAGTACATGTAATTGATCAAGATTTTTAACTAGCCACCAGTAAAATATCCCTTATCCAACAAAACCGTGTTTTCCTTTTCCCTACACCTAACATTATAACCCATTTAAAAGCCCTCTTTGATAGTTTATCTTAGGTGCTTACGCCTAGTGGAGGAGGTTTTCGATCCTTTCCCAAGCCTATGGTAATCTATTTGCTATGATAGGTAGTGAGAGATGTTTTCCGTTTTCATTTATGAGATTTATTTTGATGACACTTGAGAGATGTGAGTATCTAAACACTACTTGTGAGGTGCTAGTATGTAATCTCCGTGCTTATTATGATTGAAGTGGAACGATTATTTGTTGTAATTACTTTTATGTTTGCATTAAATGACCCCTAACTTGTATTTTGATTAGAATAAAAGCGCATTTGCTTGAGGACAAGCAAATCTCAAGTGTAAGGGTATTTGATGAGGCGAAAAGTGTACCGCTTTTAAGGGGTCATTTAAGCCCGAAATCGTATTTATTTGATCAAATATTGCCCTAAATCGTTCCTTTTGTCATTTTAGGTACTTTTGAGGAGAAATCTGGAAAAGGAGGCATTTTGGACGTTTTTGGAGCATTAAAGTGAAGAAAACGGCAAAGTCTCAAAATTGTGCTGAAAGTCACCTTTGACGGCGTCAACATTAACTCCAGACGGCGTCATGCTTTGGCAAGAAAAGTTGGATGTGAAATTTACTCATGACGGGCCAGTGAGTTTGCATGAGAATTCTGACGGCGTCACGCTTTAACTAAATCAAGGGCGTCACGGCTTAAATCATAAGGGGACGGCGTCACGTTCAGGATCCGACGGCGTCAAGCCTTGATAAGCCAGAATGGATTTTTGAAGAGCTAAAGAGGGACGGCGTCAAGATGGTCACCCGGGAACCCTAAAAACGGCGAGGTGACGGCGTCACAATGCATAAGGTGACGCCGTCAGATGTCAAAGTCTATATATAGTTTTCTAATTTTTTGTCATTGGAGAGAGCTTAGTGTGTGGAATTTTGGGATAAAACCCTAAGACGATTTTAGCTACTTTTTCAGGGCTTCTTGCCTTGAGATCTTCCATGTTTCATTGAAAGATAAGTTATCAATTAATCATTCAATATGTCTATGTGTTGTTTGATTCTATCTTATGCTTGTCTTTTGTTTAACATGTTAGGCTAATTTTATCTTGTGTTTGCTTAGATCTAATGAAACCTAGCTATTGATTATTGGTTGTTAGTGTATTATTAGTTGTATTGGATGATTGTTTATCTATGTTAGGCTTAAGAAAACTGGCTAACTTCCTATTCGGTAACTTGCTTGAACGTCTTAAGAAACATGAACCAAACGCGTACTAAAGGTTTTTATGGTTGTATTTAATGCACAAGCGAATTCTAGTGATCCCATGTTAGGAGCTTCCTAGCCGGCTCGACATAGGAGTGAAGTAGGAGCTTGTAGAGTTTGGGGAAGTAAGTACGCCACCCCACGAATGGTATTAAGGAATACACCCGTCATCCACGCGACTAATACACACTAATTAACCGGTAAAAGATAGTTAGGGAGTAAGGAAATCTAAGTAAACACATTTCTCCACACATAAGTTTCTCACCACTTTTCATTTTTGTTATTTTATTTTATTTGCATTTGTAGTAATTTGGGTTAGTTGACTAGCAACTAATTCCGCCCACTCCTTCAAAACCCGAGATTTTACTTGCTTTCATAAAAATTATAAAAACATAAAAAGAATCTTCCTCAACCCTTAGACCTAATTAGAGTAGCCTTTCACACCTAACGAACACTATTCCCTGTGGAGAACGATCAATCCCCCGTACTTACCACTACACTATACTACATCGGTCAGGTACACTGCCTGGTGGGGTTGTAAGCCTCTTGAGATCCCTCGAGAGGTAAAACCTGTTGTAAGGTTGCAAAACCCACGCATCAGCAATCAACTGAAGGCATATTTATCAGTCATGATAAATATGTGACTGAGATACTAAGGAAGTTTCAGTTTACTGATGCTAAAGTGGCAAGCACACCAGTTGATCCAGAGAAACCTTTGATTAAGGATGCTAATGGAGAAAATGTTGATGTACATACCTACAGATAAATGATAGGGTCCTTCATGTACCTTACTTCATCAAGACCATATATCATGTTTGCTGTGTGTGCCTGTGCAAGGTTTCCAGTCAATCCCAAGGCTTCATTTAACAGCTGTCAAGAGGATCTTTATGTACCTTAAGGGTCAACCTAGGTTGGGTCTGTGGTATCCTAGGGAATCACCTTTTGATTTGGTGGCATATTCAGATAGTGATTATGCTGGTGCAAGCCTGGATAGGAAATCTACAGCTGGTGGTTTTTAGTTCTTTGGTTGCAGACTTATATCATGGCAATGTATGTAGTAGACAATTGTGGCAACTTCTACAACTGAAGCTGAGTATGTAGCTGCTGCAAGTTGCTGTGGTCAAGTGCTTTGGATTCAAAATCAACTGCTTGACTATGGGTATAATTTTATGAATACCATGATATATATTGACAATAGCAGTACAATATGCATTATTAAAAATCCAGTGCAACATTCTAAAACAAAACACATAGAAATTAGGCATCATTTTATAAGAGACTGCAACGAGAAAAAATTAGTTCAAGTTGTCAAAATTGATACTGATAAAAACTTTGCAGATCTTCTCAGAAAAGCCTTTGATATTGGAAGATTTCAATACTTGGTAGCAAGTATTGGAATGCTTAACCCTTAAAAGTTTTTAATCTGTGTGTTTTTGTACATTAAATTGGATTTGTACTGCTAGACTTGTCAATTAGTACTGTTATGTATAGTTTGTACTGCCAGTACAAATTTGAATTGTTTGTTAGAACTGTTAGTCGTATGTTTATACTGTTATGAAGCAAATGCTTTGCAATTTGTTTTCTTGGTTTTGGACTAACAATTACTGGTATGGATCGTTTAAGCACAAATGAATTACTAGTGCATTGTGTGAGCAACATTTGGTGGATTAGTTGCTGACATAATAGGTTGATGAAGGACAGAGTTTGGGGATCCTTTAACAAAGGTTTTATACCTAAGTTAACTGATTCTTTAAAACTTTTTTCTTGAAATCTTATTATGGTGTTTTGCATTGGAATTGATGGCATAGTTAGTCAGATAGTAACTGACCTAACTCACTCTCTACCATTTTATACTTTAAGTATAATGTGTTAGTCTAAGGACATCTGGTAGAGAGAACAGCGAGCAAACGTGAATCTAGCACATTTGTGTTAGAGGCAACACCTGCCACGAGCTGGAAGCCCTGTCAAGAAAGCTCTTTGAATGAGTTTATCTGATCACAGGCTGTTATTTATAACTGAAATCATTGGTTCTCACACAATCATGATTAAGTGTCAGTGTTTACACTTAATCCCTTCAAAATTGTTGTAAGCAATATGGTTTTTAATCAAAGTTTAGTTCATACTGCTGAGTCAATTTTTTTCAAAAAGTTTGTACTGCCAGGCAAAAAGTTAGTACTGGTAGGCTTAAGTTTTTACTGCTGGATAGACGTTAGTACTGGTGCGAAATAACAGCTTTTTGAAAATAGCCGTTGAGAGTTAGTTGAGAATTTTACTGATCAATTCCTTATTTTAAGGGTTTGCTTTTTGGATATTTTTACTTTTAATTTATTATATTCACCTTATCTTCAATCAAAAGTTATCTTTTAATTGAAGTCGGTCCAATAGAAACCCTAATAAGTCTTTCATAATATCTCAATTCACTTTCTTCATCTACTTTCTAACCAAAAATTACACTATTCCCAGCAGTCAAATCACACTTTTACTGAAAAATAATGGCTTCTTTATCTTTTGTTTATAAGCGCAATATGGTCGCGTATTTGGAAAAAGCAGAGGATGATACACAATTCCATCAGATAGTGGACTTATTAAATGGTTCCCACATAAGGTATTCTTTAACATTAAATCCCACTATCTATGTCTCCCAAATCAAAGTGTTTTGACAGACTGCTACTGTCAAAACTTTTGACAATGGAGAGAAAGAGTTAAATGCCACAGTGGATGGCAAATCAATCACTCTTACTGAATCATCACTCAGGAGGCATCTCCATCTGAATGATGACAATGGTATTAGTGTTATGCCAAACACTGAAATCTTTGAAACTTTAACCAGGATGGGGTACAACATCCAATCACAATCTTTATCTTTTTAAAAACGTTGTTTTGCCCCACAATGGAGGTTTTTGATACACACCATCATTCACTGTCTCAGTCCTAAGAAAACCTCATGGGAACAGTTCAGTAGCAATATTGCAACTGCTCTCATCTGCTTAGCTACTGACAGAATTTTCAATTTTTCAAAACTCATCTTTGAAGGAATGGTTAAAAATTTTGATAGAAAATCAAATTTTTTTATGTATCCCAGGTTCATTCAAACTATTTTGAACATGAGAAAACATCAAATTCTTCTTCACAAAAATGTTTATCCAACACCCAAACTTACCCAAAAACTTTTCGGTAATATGAGGATGGCCTCAAAAGGGTATAGTGGGGAAGAAGTTCCATTATGTTATACTATGCTACAGGTACAGGGTGAAGGATCAACAAGCCCAGTTGACTCCCAACACACACCCACAAGCTCAGAATACTCAGCCTCATAACCAACCTCATCACTAGATAGGTCTATATCCAGAGAGGGCTCTGCTGTACCTCAGCACAGAGACCCTACCCCTCCCCATGTAGCAGATGAGGCTGACTTTGTCAGTATAGGAAGGGCTGCTTCTACTGTCTCAGGCTTAGAAGTTGGGCAGGACAGAAGTAACATAAATAAGACCCAACCCATGGCAACACCAACAGTACCAAGTTCCTTTGAACCCAGTACTATTGTGGAATCCCATGCCAACCAGAAATATTGGGTGGCTCAGAGGCTCACCATGCTGAGGGCAGTATGTCACTTAAGGAATTGATGGAACTTTGTACAAAATTGTCTGAAGGAACTTGGAAGTCTACTTTGGAGGCTTGAAACCTCACAAGAAGGTTAATTTGAAAGGTCAATCTAAGTACCTAGTTCATTGAGGTCAAGATAGCTAGATCTAGGGATTTACAACACCAAGAAAAAAGTCACACATATGGTGCAGTCATATTCTACTCTAGTTCATTAATGGTAATGATGTCAATGTAATGAATCTTTAGCTAATTTAGTAATTAAAGCAAATATAATAACAATGATAGAACGGAGATGGAACTAGATGAAGAGAATGGATGATTTATTCCACGCATAGAATTGACAAAGGTTCGGCTACAAATGAGAATAAACCAAAAAGTGAAATGCATACAAGAGCGTAGTATTTATAGGCAAATGTTAGGGCAACATTTGCCTAATACATTCTAGAAGGATTATACCATTCCACACGGCCCATGGGCCTCTAATGGTGCCGTGTGGTTTACACTAACATAAAGCCCATTCTATATAAGCAACCTAATTTAGACAAATGACTAATACTTGAAATATTACAAAACGTGTTCCCAACAATCTCCCCCTAAGGATTGGTCATCTAGGTTGCTTGGCGTCTTCTTTGCTTCTCTGGCTTCGACATCATTAGATTCTTTGTTCTTTGTTCTTGTTGTAATGTGATATGGTGATGTCTTGATCTACCTTCCATCGACGTTCTTTAGTCACGATGTCTTTACGTCTTTTCCACTATGCTCATATGTCTTTTGACTTTTGTTCTTCAAATATCACGTAGTTCTCACTTCATAAGCTTCAATCTTTGACTTGTGAAAGTTTGTTATGCTTGATCTTTGACTTGTCTTTGACTTCTTTGAACTTTTGTTATCTCTTAGTCTTCGTGAGAACTTTTCTTCGGGATATGAGCATGATGGAAATGGTGGTGGTAGAACTCCTGGTCTCCATGATTATTTGTAATGTAAACAGTTAGCAATAAATCATCCGGCACTTACAGATTCGGACTTCGAGATCGTCAACAGCGTAGTGTGAAGACTTTCTCTAATTCTAGCCAAGGCCGTTCTTGAACTGGATGCCCCCGAAAGAGCTAACTCAGATACACCGAAGTGTATCAATGATTCAGGTGAGCCGCTGAAGTATACCGAAGTATCACTTCACGACTGTAGACCATTTGGGATTACCATAAACACTAAGCTTAATCCATAAGGGATTACCGAAGTGACCTGCTGTCAGGGCTGTTTGATGTTGACCCTGGCAGGATTTCCATTCAATCACTGAGAATCACAATTTGTAAATTCCCTCATGAATTTTCTCGGCAGATTACTAAGATCTGCGTAGGACTCTTATAATTTACAACTGTTGTTCTTTTTGTTGAACAACCAGTGTAGAAATATTAAGTGTTCCTATGAGATCTTTTTATGTATCTTGCGGTTCTAGACTTAATTAAGTGCTTATTGGTTTTTAGTCGTGGGAGGCATGGAGCAGATTGCCTCCTTTTCAATATCAACACATCTCGAAGTGAGAGGTCGATAGATAATGAAGGGTTCTCCGTGAGAAATGAAACAAGTGTCTTTTGAGAGACACCTGAGTGGTAAGAAGGTTTAGTGCAGTGCGTCACTGGGTCCATGACGGCTTAATCTTCAATACCGGTGTTACCTTAGTAACAACCAGTAGCATATGAGTTTAACCCGGTTTCTACCCTAAGTTTGAACAAATGGAGGGCTATTTCTTTTCACCATTTTCTTTACTTTTCTTTTTCATTCTTCAACCCCTTCTTTCCCCTTTCATTTCTTTACTCCTTTTTCCATCATACCTATGACTTTTTTATTACTAAACTATTGGTATTGTCCTTGGGTAGATCCCTCTGGCTCTTGCGGATCATAGGATGGTTTCCTAACCTTAGTCACCTTATATCTCTATGACTATCCTTTGTTTTCCATTAAAACCAATTATTTTGAAAATCTCTCAATGTACTTATGAATGTAAATCTTATATTGTTTACACTTTGAGAGTTTTGCATTTTTTAGAAATACTCCCCCTTAACATGTGCCCATAAGTGTTTAAAGTAAATTTGCACATGTCGGGTAGAGTCAGCACTTTTAGAATTGATTGATTTTCAATGAATATGACCTTTGCGAGACACGTTTACATCACTAGTTAAACTAGCTTGAAATTATTACCCGTCCTGGCCATATTCAAAGAATAATCTCTCAAAATCGGTACATTCTACTCAGATAAGTCCTTTGCGAGACACGTTTACATCACCGGATAAATCGGCTTGAAATTATTACCCCTCCAAGACATGTGTTTTCGATTACTGACTGTCAATTCGAGGGTACAATCTGAGTCGAGCTCATATGAGATTTCAACTTTAAGTTACCATATTTTAATCACATATTCATTCTCCCCCTCAAAAATAGCATATTCATGCTGTTTTTGTTAAACTTTTGATTAAAATATGCTTTTTGAGGTTTACGGGAAGAATTTCAAGAACTTTTGTGGTTTTGAACAAAGATTTTATTATTTCAAGTACTCCTCCTTATCAAGGGCGTACTTGTTCTTTTGAGCAAAATTTTGAAAAACTTAGAAAATTCTGGTTAATTCTGCTAAAAAGTAAGAAGCTTTCGCTCCTTAATTTAGGATTGAGACACTGAAACATACCTCAAGGTCCTTTCTTTACAAGAACGGGTTGTGCACTGTTATTTGTGCACAAGCCATTCTGAACAATCACACAAGCAATAATAATCAATCAAAGAATATATTCAACTCTTACATCATTCTGAACTTCTAAATGCAGTGAAACAGCCTTCTCTCGATCTTCAACATAACTCTCAAGCTGCCTCATTTGATTTCTGTGAAACAGCCTTCTCTCGATCTTTAAAATGAACTGATGAACTTCTCTTAACTAAGAAGCTGTCCACCTGCTTGTCTTGTACAACTCCCGATCACGTACTCGGATTACTAACCCATCACGAACCTTCTTCAGTGTGTGATCACATAACTTATGAACTTCCTTGTACGCCATGAAGCAGTTGATCGTAATATCACTCTTGTAAACTAACCCGAAGGTTGGTTCCTTCTTCATGGTGTACTGGGGCTCATTGTTGATTCCAGGAAGTGATAGAACTGGTGCGGTTAGATTCAACTTCCTTTGGTAGCTCTCGACCTCAAGCTGCAGATCTTCTACACGTTCTTGTATGATCTTTCTTCTGATGAAGTGTAGTATGGCAGTGCTGAACGCGTATTGTAGATCAGTCGAGAAGTGTTGCAGATTCCCTTGAACCTTGATAAGATACGTGTCTTCAAGGTCAATCATGTTCAAATCTGGGAGATCTACTTTTGAGGACGTGTAGATCTGCTGATCGTGTCTTCTAACTTTGATTTCTGTCAAGAAGGTGTAGTCATATCTCTTTTCACCCTCTAGACTGACAACATCAAGAATCCTAAGGTCACTCATCACCGGAGTAGAAGACTTCTTTGTAAGTTTACTCTTGTACCATGTCTTCCTCTTTTCAAACCAGTGATAAATGCCTAGCTGCGCATTTTGGTCATACTGCACTTTCTTTGAAATGAAGAGTCTAGTAGCAGTTTCCTCGATGGCTGGTTGGGTGTAACTTGCTGTAGGGATCAAAGTTATGGAGGTTGCGTATTTTGGTTGATATTTGATACCATGCACGAGTAGTTCGAGATTGTTGTTGAAGAAGAACTGGTAAGGAATAGCAGGTTGATCGGAGACTCTAATCACTGGTAACGGCTTCGTCCAATCAGTGATATATGGTTGGTTGTTTTTAGAAGTGCTTCCAACCATTACCACATCAGGATTGGTCCAACTGAACTCACTGGACATTGCTTGAGCAATGTTCTCTAGATGATATTCGAGCTCAGCTGCACTAGACGACCTATCCTTGATCAAATTGAATGCATCGTTCTTGATGCGACGAAGTTCCCCTTTAGTCATCTTCTTGATACGTTGGTTACGTTTGAGTCTTTGTGTGAACTCAAATGTACTACCTTATATCACTAAATCTTCGTCCATCTGAAGTTGAGCACTTGCAAGCTGATCAAACCATTCATTTTCCTGTGTCGCATCTTCATCTAGCCAGGAGAAAACAGTTGATTGTTTAGAAGTCTTCTAGCCAGATTTAGACGATGTAGCTTTGGTCTTGGGAGGTGAATCTGGTTGATCGTAGTGTTTTTGAAATTCTATTTCCTCAGTTGCAGTGTGCTCGAACTGATGCTCCATTTCTGTAGGTCCTGATCTTGAAACCTTGGGTGGTTGAGAGGCTGTTGATGCTGAGGGACCGACTGGTTCTTTGAGTTGTGAACCAGATCCGCTGACACCCTTTTGTTTCTTGGCTTGGGTGTTTGGATCTTGGTCTTCGTCCTCTCTTGGACATTTACCCTTATCGGCCTCAACTTTACACGACTCCCTCCCAAGATTGGCTTTTATAGCCTCAGAGATGGCTATTTCTTCTGGAGTTGGAGAGGTGATGTTTATGAGTCTTTCTAGGAGTTTGAGTTGGAGTTCTTCAAGAGTTGGTTCCTTAGGCTTCATCGGTTGGGTTGTAAAGACAAGCGGAACCGAGGCTACAACATTTTTGACTATGTCTTCGATGTTGGGATCGATATACTCTTCTACCTTCTGAGATGCAACCTTGGGCTAGTACTTCTTCACGTACGCTTTAGTATTGCCCTTGACTGCTGTGAGCAACCGGTCTGCAACATCATCGACAACGAACTCATCCATGCGAGCTTTGGTCTCTTGCATCTCGTTTACTTGTCTGACAAGGCCGTTGACCATATTGGTTAAGGTTTTGACTTGGTTACTTAGCTGGTTATCTTTCTTAGCACGTGCCAGCTTTGCAGCCTTTTTCACCATTTCAGACGCCTAGGAGATTACATCATCCCTTTTTAGCCTACTTGTCTTTGTTTTCTTGCTTGTCATGATTGTTTTTCCTTTTGTTTCTTTAGTTGTTGCTTCAGTAGATGGTGATGGTGGTGGTGGTGAGGGGTGTGTGGATGATTCTGGAGGTGGTTGAACCTTGGGTGGAGATGCACGCTGAGACACTGGGGGTGTATCCTGAGCAACTAGTGGAGAATGTGGAGGAGTGATTGGTGGAGTAAGAATGTATTTGTCTGCTTCCTTTTCATCCAATCTTTCTTCTTCTTGCCTTTTTATCTCTAATTCCAGTTCTTCGGCAGCTTTAGTGATCTCTTCTTCATCAGTTAACACTTTATCTATTTCTTCCCCTTCATCCATTTCAAGGTCTTTCATCTGTTTGTCTTCCATCTTTTCTTCATCAGTTGACACCTTTTCTATTTTTCACCTTCAGCCATAACAAAGTCATTCACCTGTTCATCTTTTTTCTTTTCCTCATCATTACCGGGTTGATTAACCGGATCTGACTGAGGTGGGATAACTTCTTTCTCAAGCTCAAACCTACCGGGTTGATTAACCGGATCAGAGTGAGATGGAGTTACTTCTTTTACTACACCATACTCACCGGGTCGATTAACTGGATCGTCATCGGTCTGGGTTTCACCAAAATCTATGGCCAGTTCTTCATCCAATCTCTTTTGTTGTTCCTCCATCATCTGCTTCCGCCTTTTCTGTTCAGCTTTAAAGGACACTCGGCTCTCTTCTAGTGCAATCTGAGTAGCTATTTCCTCCTTATAGATTATTGGTTCTTCATCGGTTTCCGTTTCTGAATCGGATACCTCTTCCTCAACAATCTTTCCTTCTTCAGGTTTGAGCTTAGCTACCGTAACCGGAACTCTTCTTTTAACGATTTTATAAGCAGATGGTTTGATTTTCTTTGATACACTATAAGTACTTTCTGACTTGCTGCTTTCCTTCGATCGTGTCATAGTTGATGTAGGCTCATCATCAAATTTGCAAAAGCCAACATGTCCCTGATTGAAAGCACTATCATAATCTCTGTAAGCTTTTGTTTTCTTAATCTTTTCCGTCAACAGAGATTCAGGAAGTCTCATCCCTTGCTTTCGTGTGCTGCTTTTGGGGATGTAGACTGACCTGTTGGTTTTGTCCATTTTGAACAGATGCATATCTTGGTCTTCATTACGTGCAGAGATGTCAGCGTTGTCGTCAATTAGATGGGTGATGATAAACTTGGTGTAACGAAAAAATAGGATTTTGGTTAACGGTTTCTGGTAGTGGCTTTCGATTTGCTAGATAATATCATCCCAGATAAGTTGAGGAAAGTCAATCTCTTTCTGATTAACCATTCCCCAGAAGATTTGAAGATGAGACAGTCGTGGGTTCTCGTGACCACTTTCCCTTCCAAAGAAAGATCGAGCTAGGATGTAGTATATGGTTCTCCAGGGTTGTGGGATGAACTTGGCTTCAACCCTTGAGATTTTGTCAATGGTTTTTTTGGTTGTACATCGTAGCCTATCTCTACAAGAAAGTTGAGAACCTCTTCTTCTGTAGGTGTTGGATAGAACTCTTGGTCTGGTTCAGGAGCTTCTGGTAGTAGCAAAGCCTTGCGAAGGTAGTTTGTATCAACGGTTAATTCGTTTCGGTCCAGCTTGCATGTAAAATAAGTTTGTCTTAAGTCTAGCTTTATAGTATTCCACATTTGATTAATGTAGAGTTCTAGAACACTAGCTGACTTGTCCAGCATACTCCTGTACTTGTGTTGCTTGAGAACCTCTATAGCAATCTGACAGGTTGGTTCAGCATACTTGACCATGTGAAATTCCACCCTTGCATTGTTCTTGCCAATCTCCAAATTGTAGCCTTGTGGAAGAACATCAACTTTTGTGAGCATTGGGAGTGGTGGTTGTTGTAGTGCAGCCATTTGAGATATCTGAAACATCAATCAAGAACAAATTTCCAGGATACATGAAAGTTAGCAAATAGTTAAACTTGTTATCATTCATGTGGCCTTTAAGTTGCTTAATTTGATATTACATGTTTAAGTATAGCAACTAACATCTTTGGACATCTTGTTGAGTGTTAGTTAAAGTTGAATTCCTTTTATTGTCCATTTGAGCAATTTTGACAGTTTGTGACTTGTGTGAATTTGACATTTTGAATTTCGACAGAATACAATAATGACCAATTCCGACATTTTACAAATTCCGACAAATTTATGTTCCAATTCCGATGATTTTGAATTTCGATAATATTCGGCCAATTCCGATGGAAAAGATCTGAATTGCGATAAGTCTTGTTTAATTGCGATGGAAATATGAAATTGCGATAAATTTGCCTAATTGCGATAAAAGTTTTGAATTCCGACAAGTTTTGTGCAATTGCGACAACTTTATCCAATTTCGATAGATTTTGCAATTCCGACAAAACTTATCCAATTTCGACGGATTTTGCAATTTCGACAATTTCTTATACAAGAAATTGCGACAAACACTGTAGACATACATTTTCTTGGTTCTTTGTCGAATTTGGTTTTCCTGTCCAATTAAAATCAGTTCACAAGTTATCTACTGCTCATTAAAACTTGTTTATCAAATTAAAACACAACAGCACTCAATTCTGACAAACCCTATTCAACGAATTATCGGAATTCACAAAAACTTGTTAGAAGTTTGTTTTGCTTGATTCCAATAGATCCTAATGATGTTCCTGAGTTCTTTGGTCCAAATCTTAACACATTTTAACCACAAAATCGAAAGATAGAACTTATGCAAGTTCATTAAATCACTTTAAATGTGTTTCTGGGTTTGATTCAAGGGTTAAATCATGTAATTCGACACATATAAACACTATCTCAACAACTTAATTACACCACAACACACTTATATGATTTTTCCCCAATTCCGACATATAAACCCTAATTATGAATCATGCACCAATCGTGTTTCTGGGTTTAATTAAGAACTTGTAACATGTTAAGGAAGTAATTCCGACCAAAACCCACCAATCAATTTCATCTCTAACACACAAAATCATAAAATTTGATTCAATATAAACCCTAGATCTAAAAGACTCGATTATGAAAGATTTAACCGTTGGATGTTTAAATCCTTTAAAACCATGTATTAAAATCATATGAACAATGTTTAAACACTCACAGATTAGCAGATTCTTGACCGGATTTCTTGTTTGAATTTGAGCCGTGGATAGAAACTTGATTGATGGTCAAAGTAATCACAAGTCAAAACCTATCACGAAGAAAATTCAACTCGCGACGATTTAACGCAACAATCAATTGTAATAAACCGGATAAGCGAATACCCGGGTCGTAGTCCCAACGAGGCGTGAAATTGAGGATATCATTTTCGGTTTGGTATTAAAATGCTTGAAATAACGGGGTTCACTTTGGTTTTTCATATCTAATAAAACAAAAATTAATAAACGCGAACGGAAATCAAATAACGAGCATAAACGTAAAATCTTATAGAAACTAATCCTACGGATACCAAATTGATTTTCCTTCGTCCTAAATGACAAAAGAAAATTTAAAAAAAAATTATATTTTTTTTAACTTTTTAATATTTAAATACGAATTAAAAACTAATTTAAAGAAAATAAATAATTAAAAATACTAAATGAAATGAGAAAATTCTAAAATTTTTTCTAAAATTACTTTAAACAATACTGATCCTAGGAAAAATGTAAAAAGGGTCCCAGCTTATTTCAATAAGCTGGGAAAAAGCTAATAAGTACAAACTGCTTAAAATGAAAAGAGGGTTATCAATTAAATGTTGCAAGATCTAAATGAAGAAAACCCAAGGGCGACTGGTTAGAGTGTTGTGTGTGTGAACTAGACGTCTGGGGTTCGAACCCCAGTTATGCCATTTTTATGCAAACAATTTTTTTTTTTTTTTTTTTTTTTTTTTTTTTTTTTTTTTTTTTTTTTTTTTTTTTTTTTTTTTTTTTTTGTTGTTTTTGTAGTTTTTCTTTAAAACTCAAACCAATAAGCAAAATAAGCAATATTTAAAAATGGAAAGATTTTTTAGAATAAAAAATAAGCTAAGAATAAGATTTTGAATGTCTGATCAGTAGGAGCAAGGGAAAAAAGATAAAATGGGACCTAAGGCTGCATAAGCTGTAAATAAGCTAAAAGAAACATGAAATAAGCTAAGTCTATTCAAACCTATTCTAAATAATCCAAATTACACAAAATAAGCTAACCTTAATTAAAAGCAATAAGCACTACAAATAATCAAAAATTAAAAGAGGGTCTGCTAATTTATTAGTGAACAGGGCAAAATAAGGCCTTTTCAAGCCATTAAAAAGCAGTTAAATAAAAATCCTAAAAATATAAAAAAAATGGAAATGGAAAGGTAAGCTAGCCAAGAACATTTGTGCAAAATTATAGCTAAAAACATCTTAAAATGATGGAATTAAAATTCAACAAAAAGGGCTGAAAAAAGGGGAAAATGCAAAAATCACAAGGTCTGCTAAGATGTTTGACTGATATTGAATTTTTGTACCTCAGCTTTTGCAAAACCAACTGGAACTTTAACCATTACTCAATATGACCAAAAACAACTAATAAAATGTAAAAAGTAACTCAAAACAAGATCAACTTATTATGAGCTTAATAGGGGCAGTTGAGGGTCTAAATTTTCAATATCCTATATAAAAGCTTCAAAACACTCAAAAGAAGCTTCAAGCTTCTGAAAACAGCTTCTCCATACTTAAATAAGCTCAACTAAACTTAAGGGAATGGCATAACTACAGTACATAGGCTTTGGTTGACCAAGAACATAAAAACAAGAAAAATTAAATTTTCAATAGCTGAAATTAAATTACATTACTGGAAAGTAAATTAAAGATAAATAACAATAAAAAAGAGAAAAATACCTAAATTTAAGCTAAAAAATAAACCTGCTTAAGCTACAGTAACTAGCTACTATTTATACTAAAAAAAACTAAGCTAGGGTTCTTCTCCTTTGTGCTTCTCTTGTGAGAAAAATCCCAATGTGTGCTTCTCTCTTTAATTCGTGACCCTTGGATTTGCTTGCTCCTCACAACTCTCAATATGAGCCGTTGATGAAAAATTGTGTCCTCGGATTGATGAGGTGGAGGGGGAAAGAGACAACATCATGTGGGTATGGGTTTGGATGGTAGTGGTGATGATAGTGATGGATGGGTGATTATCAGTTGATTAGGCGATTAGGCGGGAAGACTTTTGTTAAGAAGAAGATGAATAGTAAGTTAAAACAGGGTGTGACTTTTTCTAGGTTTTGTTTTGACCCTGCGTATTAGATTTAGTAAAAAGGGAATTAAGGGTTTTGGGCTTTGTGGTGATGATGGGCTGGTAAGGTTGGGTTAAATATTGGTGGATCCGGATAGTGGTATTAGTGTAGGATAGGATAGTTAGTTTAGGGACCAAAGTTGTAATTTTGGAAATTGTAGGGACCATTCTGCCAATTCTTCAAAGTTAAACCAAGGGACTAATATTGCCAAATGAGAATAATCCAAGGGCCAATTGGGATTTTTCTAGCTTGAATTTTATCCGAATAAATAATGTCTTTCCCGGCATCGGCTTTTCGGCTCTTTTCTATTCCAAGTTCGGTTTTCTCTATATTTGCCCCGTTTTCAATCCTTTTGTACCTGAAACAGATAAAACAAAATCCAAGGATATTTGTAACAATATAGGGTCTATTTGGGTGTTTTTGGTTGTTTTTGTGGGGTTTTTCGGGTATAAAATGATGAGTAAAAGGCCACTCATCAATAGAGTAGGTGAAAAAATTTAATACGGTTGGCGAAAGTTTATTCACTGCAAATGAATATGCAGTTCATGCATTTTCACCTTTTTGTTAAAAAATTTGACCTTTCCAACTTTGTCATATTTAGTCCTCTAACCACACTGTTTATCAATCTAAGTCCTTACTCACATTTTGTTAACTAGACTTAACATGTTTTTGACAAGAACAACTTTAATACCCCCCTTGATTTATGAGTATTTGAAAATATTTTTAAGATCAAAGAGGGTATCGCATAGATGATTTTACCACCATTTTATGAAGCAATAATTTTAAAGAAAATATGCAAGTACAAATTTTAATTAAAATTTGAATTTCTTTCTCCCCCTCAACACTAGTTCAGAAAGTATTGGTAATGTTTTGAAACGAACTAAGTGTTGATTGAAATTTGGTACTTGCATTTTTTTTAAGAGAATGAAGAAAATCTTTTAGTGTTTTTTGTAAAATATTTACAAAGATAGTGTTGGTGTTTGACTTTCTTAATTGTTTGTAAGAAATTTGTTTAAATCCTCTGGAGTCAAACACCTCATACCAATCTAGTGAACTAATTCCACAAATCTTGCATGGGGCAAGGCTTTGGTGAATAAGTCTGCCAGTTGGTATTCTATACCCACAAAGTAAGGTTCAATTGTACCCTGTTCCACGTGCTCCTTGATAAAATGATAACAAAGTGCTATGTGTTTAGACTTCGAATGCTGAACTGTGTTGCACGAGATAGCAATGACACTCTTGGAGTCACAGTACATGGGAATCTTATTGAATACATAACCATTGTCCATCAGTTGTGATCTCATCGAGATGACTTGAGCACAACATGTTGACATGGCTACGTATTCAAATTCCGTTAATGACAATGATGTACAATCTTGCTTCTTTGACTACCAAGAGACAAGTTTGTCTCCAAGGAACTGCACTCCTCCATACATACTTTTACGAGTATCTAAGCAACCTGCCTGATCAGCATCTAAAAACGCAATTAGTTCAAAGCCAGAATCCTTCGGATACCAGATCTCCATATTAATGGTTCCCTTTATGTATCGAAGGATTCTCTTAACCTCAGAGAGGTGTCCTTCAGTAGGTCTAGAATGATAGCGGGAGCAAAGGTATGATGCAAATACAATATCTGGTCTGCTGGCTGTTAGATACATGAGTGACCCAATCATACTTTGATATTTGGTAGGGTCAATTGGCGTCCCATGTAAATCAGCATCCAGCTTTGGAGATAATGCAGACATTGGAGTATTATAAGTATCACAACTTGTCATGCCATGCTTTTTCAAAATTTCAAGAGCGTATTTGGACCGGTTTAAGAAAATACCGAGGGGTGATTGATGAACTTGCAGTCCTAAGAAGAACGTAAGTTCACCCATTATGGACATCACAAAGTTTTGTTTCATTAATTTAGCAAAAGCATTTGAGTACTTTTTATGGGTTGAACCAAAAATGATGTCGTCCACATAAATTTGAACTATTAAGATGTCCTCCCCGTATTTTTGTATAAACAATTTAGGATCAACTGATCCTTTGGTGAAATGATTAGCAATTAGGAATACAGACAATTTATCGTACCATGCCCTCGAGGCTTGTTTAAGGCAATAGAGGGCTTTCTTGAGCCGGTACACATGATTTGGATGTTCTGGGTCGACGAAGCCCTCTGGTTGTGTGACGTACACTTCTTCACGGAGTTGTCCATTCAGGAATGCAGTCTTCACGTCCATTTCATAAACGATGATATTCTTGTGGGCAACATATGCCAGAAACATGCGAACGGCTTCAAGTCTTGCCACTGGTGTAAAGGATTCCTCAAAGTCGATACCTTCTTCTTGACTGAAACCTTTAGCAACCAACCGAGATTTGTTACGAATAACCGTGCCATCAGCATCCAATTTTTTCTTCCAGGTCCGTTTTAGTCTGACAATGTATACTTCATCCGGTCTTTCTACCATATCCCAAACCTCAAGACGCTTGAATTGTTCACGTTCTCCTTTCATTGACTCAATCCAATTGTCGTAGGTTAAGGCTTCATTAATATTTTTGGGTTCTGCTTGACAAACGGTGAGTGCATAAGTGCAAGTTTCACCGTATGTGTGGAGTCTTTTCCGTGTCATGACCGGATTTTCTGGATTACCAATCACGTTCACTAAAGGGTGATCCTTGGTCCATTTGTGGGTAGAAGGGTAGTGTTGAAAATTGTTGTGCATATTTGACGGATCCAAGTTGCTCGAAGACGACTCTGCAATATCTGGAATGGTTGGAGCAGGAGCAAATGGATTGAAGAAAGCATTTCCGTCATAATGTGCGGGTGTGGGTACTTTATGAGATCGGAGGGGATCTTCAGCTGCAGTCGCAGTATTAGAAGTTGTTTGTTCTACTGATGATGATGTTTCTGTTGGAGGTGCATCTTCAGCAACTGCTGTTGTTGTAGTTACTGTTGTATCAGGTACTGGATTTTAGATAGGTTGTACAGCGGAACTGGTAGATACATTTGAAGCACGACTAACAAGAGAATCATCGAACAGCGGAGCAAACAAATCTTCCAAATCCTTGCGGTTAAGAGAGAGTGGTGCAGCTGAATGATCAAGGAAGTTCAGACGGTTAGTAGCGGGTCCTAAGTTGTTTTGCTCAGAAGCCATATCGGTGAGTTCATCAAAATGAGCGTGTATTGTCTCTTGAATTTCTCGAGTTCGACGGTTCTAAATACGAAATCCTTTAGAATTCTCAAAGTATCTAACAAAGATTCCAATATCAGCTTTGGCTTTCAACTTTCCAAGGTCATCACGATCATTATTTGGGTAACAGAGGGCCCCAAATACATGAAAGTAATTTGTGTTCGGTTTTCGTTTGTGAACAAGTTCATATGGGGTTTTGTTGTGCCTTTTTTTGATCATACAACGATTTTGGGTGTAGCAAGCGGTTGAGACAGCTTCAACTCGGAGGTAATCATGTAATTGAGCATTTATCAACATCGTCCTTGCGGCTTCCATTAACATCCGGTTTCGTCTTTCGACTACACCATTCTGTTCTGGGCTGCGTGCAATACATGTTTGGTGTTCAATCCCTACTTTCTCAAAATACTCACGAAGAGTGTGATTCTTAAATTTGGTTCCGTTATCTATTCTGACTTTTCTAATGGTGTTGCGTAGCTGAACTTGAATTTTGGTGAGAAAGGTGATGATCCTCGAAGGAGCTTGATCTTTAGTTCGAAGAAAGTAGACCCAAGTCCATCTTGAAAAATCATCGACGATTACCAATATATATCGCTTCCCGTTGATTGTTTGAACTCGCATCGGGCCACACAAAACCATTTGTAGAAGTTGGAGAACATGATCCGTACTGTGCTCGGTTTTAGGAGGAAAATGAGCACGAGTACTCTTCCCTTGTTCACATGCTGGACAAAGGTGATCTTTAGCATACCGGAATCTTGGAAACCGTCGACCAGTTTATGACGAGCAAGATCGGTCAATGTTTTGAAATTCAAATGAGACAAACGTTTATGCCAGAGCCATGATTTTGTAGCGTGTGCCTTGGAGAGTAAACATATTGGGGAAGAAGCGGTCATGCCTGACAAAGAGATGGTGTAAAGACTCGTTCCGCGTTTTCCTGTCATAAGGTCATTTCCTTGTAGGTCTCGAACAAAGCAGGTTTTCTCCCTAAATGCAACTTCCAAGTCACCATCACAAAACTGCCCTATAGAGAAAAGGTTATGTCCAAGGCCTTCAACGTAGTATACACGGCTAATCTTGATGTTTCCGTTGACATAGTCCCCATAGCCCATGATAGCGGCAAAGTGGTCATTCCCGAATCTGACAGTTCCTATGAACTATGCAACAAAGTTTACTAAAACTTTTAGGTTGCATGTCATGTGTCGGGAACACCCGCTATCAACAATCCAAAGTACAATCTGAATCACCTGCATCACAAGAAGATAATGCAGATGGAGAGACAGTAACGGAGGAACCCGTTGGGTTAGTAGCACAGTTTTTAAGCATCTTTGGTAACCAAGTAAAACTAGGTTTATGCTGTAGCCAACATTGCCATGTCCAACTAGATTCTGCTTTCTTCTAAGTAAATGCACTAGGTGTTTGGATTGTTCTAGTAGCGACTATGGTCTTGTCTACGGTAGTCTTAGAAGCTACATTTGGCGGTTTTCCTAAAATTGACTTAGCAGCGGTAGTGGGCCTAGAGGAAATGCCATATGCACGTTTCTGATTACGAGACAAAAGATTCTTTGCAACACAGTTTTTATGATTACCAGACAAGATACTTGTATGACAAAACACACACAAAGCATCAACAATAACATCATTCAGAACATTCATAGTCTTAGCATTTGTTACATCACAATTAGAATTACACGTTTTAAAGTTTGATTCTACTTTGGACATAACATGCTTTTTATTCAGATTCCTAGTGTGATCTTTTACTTCTTGATCTTTAGGTGAGTCGCTCTTAGGTTTTCAGATACTAGTCTTCTTTTTTTTCTTTTTAGTCCTGGATTTGCTAACGCTAGGAGGGGTGCCTAGTCCTGTAGAAGTCGAAGCATGCACATTAGAGGTCTGAGGAGATGCTTTCTTAGGTGTCTCATCTACTCTATACATACCTGGTGCAATCACATTCTTGTGAACAAATTTCCCTTTTTCAAGTACTTTGATTTTCTCTTTCAACTCAATGATGATGTGATTTTGTTGTTGAATTTTGGAATCCAACTCTCGGTTTAATCGAACAATGTCATTCCTGTTTTGGCAAACTTCATCAATGTCCTTTTCATATTCAAAATTTTGATGTTTTAAAACAACATTTTCTTTTTCAATATTCTGAATTTTGGAAGCATTACTATTTTGAATGGACAATGATTCTTTTTGGCTTTGTAATTATAACTCAAAGTCACGACTCTGAGTCTGACACCATTCCAACTTTTGGTTGAGTTGGAAAATTTATTTTGAAAATTTGTTTTCCACATCATCATTGACTTTTCGAAGTCTCTCATTTTCTCTTTTCAAATTATCAATCTCAAGTTTCAACATCTCAGTATCAATGGAATGATCATCAAAAAGCATTTCATTACAAGACATATAGATGAAATTCATAATCACAGATATAACATCAGAACATAGAACATTCTCCAAGAGTCGATCTGTTTCTTTTTGCAAATCTTTGTTTTTACATTTTTGTTTTGAGATCGTGTTTTCCGTTGCTTCGAAAATGTTCATCATGGATGCAACCTCTGATTGAAGTTCCTGTTCCTAATGTGTAGCACAAAGTCGCAGGTGTTGACCGTGTGGCAAAAAATTGCTTTTGAAAAACTTCTCTCTTTTCTGTTTCATAGGTAGGAAGAAAAGTAGAGACTTTTATCTCTGAATTTCGTTCTATTGCTTGTTTCAAAAATTGTATGTCTTCCATAAATGTATTAAAATTTCTAAGGACATGACATTGTTTTGGCAATGGTTCTATTACACCTGGATTTGGTAAAGGGCCATTGAATTATGCTACTGTGTTCACAAGGCCAACCTCAGAAGGTTCATTCATTTCTATTAAAGACCATGTCTGTTCTGATTTATCTTGTTGTGGTACGAAGGTGTCGCTAATATGAGGTACTCTTGAGTAGTCATATGGTTTATTAAATTTGACATTACTCATTTTAGATCGACTCTCTTCGTCCTATTCCATTTCCTCTTCACGATTATAAACAACAACACACATGAAAGAGTTATCAAATAAATGTTCTGCACTATATAACTTTGTATTTTCCTGGAGTGCTTTATGTAAAAAACTTGGTTTGTCATCCCCAATAGCAAAGCCATATCCTTGGGGATTTTGCTTGAGAGAAAATTTCTAAATGGTTGTTACTGACTCACCAGTTTTATACACAACGTTTTGAAACTCTTTAAGTTTACATTCCAACTTAACGATTTCCTCAAGATAGGAATCAACCCATTTCCTTGATGCTTGTTTGTGTTCAGAAAAATTATCTTGACAAGTTGACAACTCTGTTTTTCTTTTGGAAAGTTCAGAGTGTAGGATGTCAACTTGTTTTTGAAAATCTAATCTTTCTTGTTCCATTTGTAAAATCAAGTCATTTTAGGAAACAGAAAATTCACGTACCTGATGTTCTAACTCTTGTTCTTTTACATATGACTGTTGGAATGCAACTTCAAAACTTTTTTCCCGTTTTTCTATTGTTTCATAGTTTGAAAGTTGAAGTTTGTAGCACTCAAGATCCTTAGTCAACAATGCAACTTTTTCTTTTAAATTTCTATTTATTTCATTGCATCTATCAATTTGGGATTTCTGTGTGTCTAACTGTGTTTGGGTAGTCAAGAGCTCTGGATCTGGACCAAGCAAAAGATCATCTTATTCAAGTTGATCATTATTTTCATCATCAAGAGGATCATCAAATGTAACAACGGGGTTAATTTGATCTTCATCAAATGTAACTACGGTGTTTATTTGGTCATCGACTTGAGGAGATAAGAATGAGCTATCTTGACCAACATGGTCTTCAGCTGATATAGATGCAGAGGGGTATACTATTTCATGAATGAGACATGATGAGTCAGGTACCTGAGACAAGCCATCTGTATCATATACAGGGCCTGTTTCACCCATGTGAATTTCTTGCATATTGGCCATCAACATCACGGCTGCATTGGCTTCTAGATCTTCCATGTCACCATCCGAGTAAGCATTAGCCATGAAGTTGTGCTCCTTCTCTGTAAGAGTGCCTCCAGCTTCATCTTTAAGAGCAAGAAGAAGAGCTTCCTTGTGATATGCACTCCCTCTGGTCCTTGGTTTGGGGCAAGCATTGGCCAAGTGACCTTTCCCTCCACAGTTGTAGCATTTCACCATAGTGTTTGCAATCCCAGAATTCCCTGTATCAACAATCTCTGCCCTTCTTTGTGTGTTACCAGTGCTGTTCCTATTGCTTCCAACTGAATTAAACCTCTTCCCAGATGAATTTCCCATATAGCCACCCAAACCATATCTCCCAGAAGCTCTATTTTGAATCTCAACTCTGCCATCATGAACAACTGCCTGATTACGAGTGTTAGATGAAGACCTAAGATGGTTGTTGGATTTGTTTGAAAACTTGTTGAAAGCTCTAGCAATCAAAGCAAATCCTTCGTTCAACGAATTGAAAGCATCGTCTTCATCACTGTTGACATTGGAGTAAAGCATAGAATCAGTGTTGTCAAATGGAACTTGTTGATTATCAGTTTGTTGTGGTGATGCTTCATATGGAACAAGTTGGCTTGATGAAGTTTGTGAGGGATAAGTAGAATGATTTTGTGGTTGAACAAAAACCTGATTTGATTGTGGAGCAAAATGAGACTGAGCAATCAAAGCTAGTGAATTTGGAGTTGTTGATGGTGAGTAACCTCCACGAGCTGCTCTGTCTTTACCAACCTCTAATTGGTGATACTTCAAGTAATCATACAACAACCCATATGAGGCATTGTGTAGATTCTTAGCTTGTCGAACAAAAGTTACATACTTCTGCCAATCAGGTCCAAGACAACTTTCGAACTTAGTATTCACTACAATCTTGGGTAGTACGATGTTGTGCCTGTCTAAGTCGTTGATGATATTGGTAAACCTATGGTAATAAGACTCTAAGGATTCTCCAGCTTCAATCATAAACATGGTGTATTCCAAATAGAGTTTTGAATCCATATCCTCTTGGTTTAACTCAGTTCCTTCCATGAAAAGATGAACATGTTCCCACATGTCCTTAGCAGTCTTTTGTGCACCAATACTTCGAAAGATAGGATTGGGAATTCCTTGAAGAATGCAAGACATTGCTAGTTCATTAGCTTCTTTCTGAAGTACTTGTTGTGTTGTCAGCTGAGCATCAGGAATAGTAGTCATAGTTGCTTCTCTTGGAGGAATGACATTTGGATCGCCAGGAACCGTTGTGGTAGGTACTGGATATGGTCCTTCAATAATTACCTTTTTCAGGTACTTTCCATGTGGTTTCTTGAGTTCAATAAACCGTAGAAATCAACTTGACCACTGCACGTAATTTGTCACAACTCGTAATTTCAGGTCCTTTTCAAGCTTCAAAATTTCACTATTTATCTCGGGAAATTACTATTCACGAGTTACTATTCATTAATTTACTATTCATCATTTTCGGAGTCAGTTTGAGACTTTGAGAAGTTTTCAAAAATTTTACTATTCATGAGATACTATTCATTCCCAGAGGAAAATCACTATTCATGGTCACTATTTATCAGTACGTAAACTAGGGTTACGGCTATTAAAAATTCGCGTAACCGTTAGGTTTAGCTGCGAACTCATGAGACATCACTTAGGACACGTCATATAGACTAGAGTAGTCTACAAATCATTGTAACATCATCATTATCTTAAGTCATGCACGGGTTTGTGTGATTTTCATTAACGTATGTTTAATTATTTTATAAACGTTACCACTCAGTCATTTCTACTAACATTATACCCGATACTCCCGATTATGACCCTAATATATTTTCATACTAATTATAATGATATAAGAATTATATTATTAGTTACCCGGTGTTTTGAAACCAATTGCCATATTATCCGGTAAACGCTTATAACAACGTCGGTTTGCGAAATTTCAACCCGATGAACATTCTAACACCCGATTCTTGCAAGGAATATGATTTTACAATTTTTACATCTTCGTCGTATTTTATTTTACCTCGTCACGGTTTATTTTTAGTTAACTCGGTACATGATAACACCTAGTGTATGCTCAAAACAACTACACGTGCTAATTGAGGGGGGACAAGATCATTAATAAGCAACATATTTCTTTCTTTCTTGCACATGTGCCGCCCCCCCCCCCCCCCCCACTAAGTCCCCAAAGTCTTCACTTACACTTGATTTTCAAGACCACCATTAATGCATATATTCCATGTGTTTGCTAATTTATTTCCATAACACTCTTAACTTACAATTCAACTAGCAAAATATACATCAAACACTCTCTTTTCTCTCCTTCCTTGTTCGGCCAAACCCAAGAACACCAAGAACATCCATGAACTTTTGTAGATCAAGTAATAATCAAGCTCCATTTACACTACTAGTTAGGGTTTTGTGATAAAAACCCTAGGTTTCTTATACATTTCTCATCAAAACACCACAAATATTCAAGTAAGCTTCAAGAACATCTCTTTGATCATTTCATACTTTCCTTTACTTCATATGTTTATGTATTTTCAAGTTATACTAGTTAGACATGCAACTTATCTATGTTATATATACCACTTTACACATAAACAATCTTTAACACTAGATCTATAATTTTTATGAACATCCTCATGAAACCCACCAAGGTTGGTGATGTTTAGGACCCCATGACACCCTAAGAAGGTGTATGGTAGAATTAGAGTATTTGTGGAGTTGATTTGAAGTGGTATGATCAAGTTTAGAACCAAGAAAATGAGTTTTAACACTATATAAAAACCTACTGTCCAAAAACGCCGAGTCTGGAAATCTCAGTAACTTTTGGGCTATTTTGGCCTTCATATTCAGAAAATACTTTCAAAAACGAAACCGTGGCCGCTTGAATCACTAAAAACCGACTTATAACGAAGGAGATATGATTTTTACAAGTTAGACGACGAAAACTAATTTTCTGAAAATAAGCTTGCTGTTTGCCGAATTTCAAAGGACCAAACGAGGCGTTAGACGTGATCTAGGAGAGCCGTGCTACTGCGATTATGTTAGTTCATGTTAATACGAATCCGTGGATATAAAGAACGTAGAAAACGAGCTTATAACGACCAAGATATACACGTTTGAACCCGACGAACACTACTTTATTTTTGACAGCACTAATAGAAATATTTTCTAAGTGTAAAAACTAGTATTTTTACAAGACATAACATTGCTAGCCGATTTTCTAATTAATCAAGACGCGTATGATCAAAATGGCAAACATATGAATTCAAGATAAAGTTATAAGGTTTCTAAAAACGCCAAGCTTATTCACTAACACTTAATGTGCACCATTTCGCGACTAGTTTTGCGAGGCCATTTGGGCATATTTTCAAGTTATGAAAAATGTTAAACTACGACGAAAACATTATATTTGCCGATATAACACCAAACGAGAATCGTGGAGTATTGTTTCAACATGTTTACACGAAAAAACGTTTATTAACTTAACGAGACGTCGAAAATGTATTTTTCAACGATAAACGTTATTTTCAAAACTAACGAGTGGTATCGTTAACATACGTATTTGCATGTGTAGCATCATTTCATTGCTTACATTAGATCCTATCATTCATATTAGGTTGCGGTTAGAGATCGTGCCTCATTTCAGTGTATTCACTTTTGTCATCTTAACTATCGCATCAGGTGAGTTTCATAGCCCCTACTTTTACTTGTTTTGTAACTGGTTTTGGGGGAGAATACATGCTCGTTTTTCATTAAACTTTATGCTCGTTTTACATTTAAACTCACTGTTCGTTTTACAATTAAACACCATGCTTGTTTTATTTGTAATGTGACTTGTCTTTTAAACATTATTAATTGTTCATATGGCGAAATTGTCAGAATTGTTTATATGGCCACATTGTTAGAATTGTTTATATGGCGACATTGTCAGCATTGATTAGATGGCGACATTGTTAGATTTATTTATATGGCGACATTGTTATGGCGACATTGTTAGAATTGTTTATATGGCGTCATTGTCAGAATTATCATATGACGTCATTGTCATGGCGATATTGTCATATTTAACATTAAATTTTGCTTTCCATATATTACTCTTGTTTACATAAACCAGATCTTATTTAGCAGTGGGTTGTAAACACACAGGTTGCAAGTCTTGTTTGGGCGGGGCTTGGAACTGGGTGGATTTACAATGCCTTTGCTGGGAAATCTTCATTCAAACGCTTTACATTTTACACTAAACTCTATGAACTCACCAACCTCGTGTTGACGCTTTAGCATGTATTTTCAGGTATTAAGCAATAGCACGCTACTGGAGGCTTTTGGCAGGGCATGGCATGGTCATAGAAGACTCTGATAGACATTTGGGACCGTTTAACTTATTTAAAGGCCTATTTCCGCACTACTTTTAATAATGTAAATTCAACATTTTTGTTAAACAATTTTATTCTAAGTGATTGAGGTGAAAACCGTTCTTTGTACTTGTGTTGTGATACCAATTGTGTTGCACCCCAGCGACATGTATGCTTCTGCTGGACCCGATTTTGGGGGTGTGACAGATTGGTATCAGAGCCTTAGCTATAGAGAACTGGGTGATTTTAAAACCTAGACTGTAGCAACTTTCACGAAAACTTAACCCTATGACCGCCACGTGCGTGCCTGCCAAGCTGATGCCTCATTTGTGGTTTGTTGCTGACATATTTGATGAGATTTATATCTTATTATCAAATAGATTATACTCACTTATTCTCATTGATTACTATAATTGTATTCCGCATAAGCATGCTTACATATCGTACACGTCTCAGCGTTATGCTTTTCCCTTACGTAGTTTCATCATTCGACCTTAAGTTTGGTCACTTGCCTTAGTCTCTCAGAACGTCTTTTCAAATGTGAAGGACATAGTATTAGTATAACTGAGCTGAGTATTTCAAAATTCATTGAACCTCGGTGGAATATAGACTGGTCATCTATATTCGACCCGGGACAGTGGGACATAGGCTGACCACCTATGTCCGGCTCAGAGATGAATTTTGAAATACTGGGAATAGTTATAATAAGATTATGTTCGGGTTGCATTTCTACTCAATTTCTAAAGGTTTTATTCATGTGTGTATACTCAATCGTTGCAAGAACTTTCACATCCACATCACCTCGTGAACCGCCACCTAGAAGCATGTCAGCTAATCATAACTTAACCTCAAGCTTTCATTCTATGACAAGCCACCTTATGGCACCTACTTTTTGGAAACGTCTTATTTACGTTTCACTCTTCTTTTCTTGTTTTGAAGAATCATGCCACCCAAGAGAGCTACTACTACTATAACACCAGCTGAGATCAGAAAGCTTGTTGCCGACAGCATTGAGGCAGCACTGGTGACAGAAAGAGCTGCTGTAGCCGCAGCTGCTGCTGAAGCCACTTCTCGGGCAGAAACCGCAGAAGCTGCAGGATAGACTGCTAATGGTACTAATGGGCGTAAATGTACGTACAATGACTTTAAGAGTGGTGATCCCGAGAAATTTAAAGGCACGGAAGGAGCCACTGCGATGATTCATTGGTTTGAAAAGATAGAAGATGTGTTTCTTCTATGCAACTGTCCAGAGGAGTACAAGGTAAAGTTTGCTACCAGTACACTGATTGGGGAAGCCATGCATGGTGGAGTTTGTATGCAAAACCCATGGGAATGGAAAACGCTCAAAAGCTTACGTGGGGAGAGTTCAAGAAATTGCTGACAAAGAAGTTTTGCCCACGCACTGAGGTGAAGAAAATGGAAACAGAGTTTTATGAGCTAGTGACAGCAGGTAATGATATCGAGACATATATCAGGAGGTTTCAGGAGTTGGCAGCACTATGTTCTACAATGGTTCTGGATACTGAGAAGCTGATAGAAAATTTCATTGATGGACTACCTAACAACATCTGTGGAGATGTGATTTCTTTTGACCCGCAAATGTTGGACGAGGCAATCAGGATATCTTAGAAACTTATGGCTCAGATAGTGAAGAAAGGAACTACTTCAAACAACAATAACAACAACAACAACAACAACAACAACAAGAGGAGTTGGGACAACAATCAGAGTGGCAATGCTACTCAACCACAACCAAAGAGGCAAGAAGTCGCCAAGGCCTATGCTGCAGGTCCAGCTAAAAAGAAAGGTTACCAAGGTACCCTACCCAAATGCAACAAGTGTCAAAATCATCATAACCCTGGACATTGTCTTAATCCATGTGGCAACTGTAAGAAGATTGGTCATGCAACTAGGGAATGTCAGTTTCCAATCATTGCTGGAAATCAGAAACCTCTAGTGACATGTTTTGGCTGTGGAGAGATAGGACATTACAGGAATGAATGTCCAAAATAAGGAAATCAAGGGAATGGGAACCAAGGTGGGATAGCTCGTGGTAGAGCCAAGGTCCTCGGAGGAGGGAATTGTCAGCACATCAACGACGTGGAGGACGACAACAATGTTCAAGAACCAAGAACTTCTGCCTTAAAAATAAACGAAAACCTAAACTCTCTAGTGTTGTATTTCTATTGTGTTTCACTTTAAGTTCTATCGTATGAACTTCGTGTACTATTACGAATCCCTATCTAATGGATGTTTTATCTTTTATCACCGCAATGTGACTCCAATATCCGCATATTTTCACCGAATCCACTCCAGAGACCAACGCTAACTGAATTCAGGGACTGAATTCCTTTAACGGGTGGAGACTGTCACAACTCGTAATTTCAGGTCCTTTTCAAGCTTCAAAATTTCACTATTTATCTCGGGAAATTACTATTCACGAGTTACTATTCATTAATTCACTATTCATCATTTTCAGAGTCAGTTTGAGACTTTGAGAAGTTTTCAAAAATTTTACTATTCATGAGACACTATTCATTCCTGGAGGAAAATCACTATTCATGGTTACTATTCATCAGTACGTAAACTAGGTTTACGGGTATTAAAAATTCGCGTAACCGTTAGGGTTTAGCTGCGAACTCATGAGACATCACTTAGGACACGTCATATAGACTAGAGTAGTCTACAAATCATCGTAACATCATCATTATCTTAAGTCATGCATGGGTTTGTGTGATTTTCATTAACGTATGTTTAATTATTTTATATATTATCCGGTAAACGCTTATAACAACGTCGGTTTGCAAAATTTCAACTCGATGAACATTCTAACACCCGATTCTTGCAAGGAATATGATTTTACAATTTTTACATCTTCGTCGTATTTTATTTTACCTCGTCACGGTTTATTTTTAGTTAACTCGGTACATGATAACACTTAGTGTATGCTCAAAACAACTACACGTGCTAATTGAGGGGGGACAAGATCATTAATAAGCAACATATTTCTTCCTTTCTTGCACATGTGCCCCCCCCCCCTAAGTCCCCAAAGTCTTCACTTACACTTGATTTTCAAGACCACCATTAATGCATATATTCCATGTGTTTGCTAATTTATTTCCATAACACACTTCACTTACAATTCAACTAGCAAAATATACATCAAACACTCTCTTTTCTCTCCTTCCTTGTTCGGCCAAACCCAAGAACACCAAGAACATCCATCAACTTTTGTAGATCAAGTAATAATCAAGCTCCATTTACACTACTAGTTAGGGTTTTGTGATAAAAACCCTAGGTTTCTTATACATTTCTCATCAAAACACCACAAATATTCAAGTAAGCTTCAAGAACATCTCTTTGATCATTTCATACTTTCCTTTACTTCATATGTTTATGTATTTTCAAGTTATACTAGTTAGACATGCAACTTATCTATGTTATATATACCACTTTACACATAAACAATCTTTAACACTAGATCTATAATTTTTATGAACATCCTCATGAAACCCACCAAGGTTGGTGATGTTTAGGACCCCATGACACCCTAAGAAGGTGTATGGTAGAATTAGAGTACTTGTGGAGTTGATTTGAAGTGGTATGATCAAGTTTAGAACCAAGAAAATGAGTTTTAACACTATATAAAAACCTACTGTCCAAAAATGCCGAGTCTGGAAATCTCAGTAACTTTTGGGCTATTTTGGCCTTCATATTCAGAAAATACTTTCGAAAACGAAACCGTGGCCGCTTGAATCACTAAAAACCGACTTATAACGAAGGAGATATGATTTTTACAAGTTAGACGACGAAAACTAATTTTCTGAAAATAAGCTTGCCGTTTGCCGAATTTCAAAGGACCAAACGAGGCGTTAGACGTGATCTAGGAGAGCCGAGCTACTGCGATTATGTTATTTCATGTTAATACGAATCCGTGGATATAAAGAACGTAGAAAACGAGCTTATAACGACCAAGATATACACGTTTGAACCCGACGAACACTACTTTATTTTTGACAGCACTAATAGAAATATTTTCTAAGTGTAAAAACTAGTATTTTTACAAGACATAACATTGCTAGCCGATTTTCTAATTAATCAAGACGCGTATGATCAAAATGGCAAACATATGAATTCAAGATAAAGTTATAAGGTTTCTAAAAACGCCAAGCTTATTCACTAACACTTAACGTGCACCATTTCGCGACTAGTTTTGCGAGGCCATTTGGGCATATTTTCAAGTTATGAAAAATGTTAAACTACGACGAAAACATTATATTTGCCGATATAACACCAAACGAGAATCGTGGAGTATTGTTTCAACATGTTTACACGAAAAACGTTTATTAACTTAACGAGACGTCGAAAATGTATTTTTCAACGATAAACGTTATTTTCAAAACTAACGAGTGGTATCGTTAACATACGTATTTGCATGTGTAGCATCATTTCATTGCTTACATTAGATCCTATCATTCATATTAGGTTGCGGTTAGAGATCGTGCCTCATTTCAGTGTATTCACTTTTGTCATTTTAACTATCGCATCAGGTGAGTTTCATAGCCCCTACTTTTACTTGTTTTGTAACTGTTTTTGGGGGAGAATACATGCTCGTTTTTCATTAAACTTTATGCTCGTTTTACATTTAAACTCACTGTTCGTTTTACAATTAAACACCATGCTTGTTTTATTTGTAATGTGACTTGTCTTTTAAACATTATTAATTGTTCATATGGCGAAATTGTCAGAATTGTTTATATGGCGACATTGTTAGAATTGTTTATATGGCGACATTGTCAGCATTGATTAGATGGCGACATTGTTAGATTTATTTATATGGCGACATTGTTATGGCGACATTGTTAGAATTGTTTATATGGCGTCATTGTCAGAATTATCATATGACGTCATTGTCATGGCGATATTGTCATATTTAACATTAAATTTTGCTTTCCATATATTACTCTTGTTTACATAAACCAGATCTTATTTAGCAGTGGGTTGTAAACACACAAGTTGCAAGTCTTGTATGGGCGGGGCTTGGAACTGGGTGGATTTACAATGCCTTTGCTGGGAAATCTTCATTCAAACGCTTTACATTTTACACTAAACTCTATGAACTCACCAACCTCGTGTTGACGCTTTAGCATGTATTTTCAGGTATTAAGCAATAGCACGCTACTGGAGGCTTTTGGCAGGGCATGGCATGGTCATAGAAGACTCTGATAGACATTTGGGACCGTTTAACTTATTTAAAGGCCTATTTCCGCACTACTTTTAATAATGTAAATTCAACATTTTTGTTAAACAATTTTATTCTAAGTGATTGAGGTTAAAACCGTTCTTTGTACTTGTGTTGTTATACCAATTGTGTTGCACCCCAGCGACATGTATGCTTCCGCTGGACCTGATTTTGGGGGTGTGACATAATTACCCGGAGTGAGCATAGGAGGTGTATCTAAGGAACCGGTCTCGTGTCTTGATTGTTGACTGCTAATTGCTTCACACATTTGGTCAAACCAGTGAGGTTGTTTAGGTGGAAGTTAGTAAGGATGCATTGGTTGTTGTGAATATTGTTATTGTTGAGGGACTTGTTGTTGAGGGAAAAACTGATAATGTTGCATGAAGGCTTGTTGTTGAGGATATTGTGGTTGTTGATGATATTGTTGTTGCTAATGATACTGCTGTTGTTGATTGTAGAAATAGTTGTAGTTCGGTGGTTGAGACATTCTTGTGCTCTTGTGGATCTTGTAGACAATTGTGATGTGTGTTATGAGTTATGAAGTTTGGTTTTGGTTAAGTGCTAATTTAGATGTATTTCTTGTTCAATTTCGACAAATTACTGTTCACTATCAATTCCGATGAAACACTGTTCACAGTTGGCAATTCCGATAAGGTTGTTGAATTGCGATGAGGTTGCTGAATTGCAATGAGGTTTCTAAATTCCGATGAAATTGCTGAATTGCGATGAGTAATATGAATTCTGATGAAATTGTACAATTCCGATGGATTTATCTAAATTCTGACAAAATGGCTGAATTCCGATAGACTAGTGAATTTCAATGAATCTGAGAATTGCGATGGACTTTGCAATTGCGACAGAAATTGACAATTCCGATAATTTATCTAAATTGCGATAGAACTGGCAATTCCGATAACTTATCTAAATTACAATTCCGATAACTTTCTCACTACCTTATACAAGATAGGAGTTTTGTCTCAAAGTCGAAGTATTTTCACAAGCTTATACAAGCAAGGAATCTACCGAACACCAATTCTGATAAACCCATAAGTCTGAAAATGCGATAATCCCTTATTGATGAATTCTGACAAACCCTAGCTAGCAATTCCGACAAACCCTCAATACCAAATCCGATAAACCCTCTTTTCACCAATTTCGATAAAACGCCAGATTTTACAAATTACTTTTACGACTAAAAGGCGATGTTTTAACACGATTTTTTGGATTCAAAACGTTTAATAACACTAAAATAATACAAAAGTTTCAACCTTTAACGTTTAAACCAAAATTTGGTGAATTTCGACAAAACGCAATGAATGAAAACTCGTGTAAAACTAATAGAAATCGAACAAGAACTAAACTTTTGACCTTAAATTTGATTTCTACTCACTATATGGATCTTTACACTTTACAAGTGTGAAGAAAAGTGAAAGAAATGAGACTTTTTGTCACGTTACCACTACAAAACCAAACGTAAAAGTAAAATAACGATCTAATCTACTCTAAACACACAAAACAACTATCTTCTAGCGAATGATACCACTTGTTAGGTCCTAGATTTAGCTTAATACAAGATATCTAATGCATAAAACAGGTTATAACACCACGTACAATAATAACATGAATCGTATAACAATAATAGAACGAGAGAATAAGATAACTAGATGAAGAGAATGGATTATTTATTCCACGCATAGAATTGATGAGAGTTCGGCTACAATGAGAATAAACCAACCAGTGAAATACATACAAGAGCTTAGTATTTATAGGCAAATGTTAGGGCAACATTTTCCTAATACATTCTAGAAGGATTATACCATACCACACGGCGCATGGGCCTCTAATAGTGCCGTGTGGTTTACACTAACATAAAGCCCATTCTATTTAAGCAACCTAATTTAGATAAATGACCAATACTTGAAATATTACAAAACGTGTTCCCAACAGAATCTTCCAAACAGGGGAGGAAGATTGTTCAGTTATATGAAGATCCTCATGTTTCTTTGGTTTAAGCGGAGTTTGATACTCAGGGGAGGTGAGATCATTAAATGGATCAAGGTACTGGTGGAATGACAGAAGGTACTGGTAGTGCTATACATGGTACTGCTAGTAACCCAGAAGAAGGTACTGGTGGTTCTCAAGGTACTGTTGGTGCAGTGTACACAAGAATTCCAAAAAAAGCAAGATTAGACAAGGGTAAGGGGATAATGATTGAAGAAGAATCTTCTCAGAAAACAACCAAGAAGGGCCAAGCTCAGATTGCTCTTGATGAAGAATTAGCTCAGAGATTTCATGAAGAGGAATTGGAAAGGGCAGCAGAAGAAGAAAGATTGGCAAAATTCATGGTTGAACATAAGTTTCAGACTGAAGAAGAAGAAAAAGCTGCTCAGGTTCTTGCTGATAGTGAGTTAGCTACAAAGTTACAAGAAGAAGAAAGGTCACAGTTTACAAGAGAAGAACAAGAACAAGCCATTGACGACCTACTGTAGAAGATCAGAAAGAACCAAAGCAAAAAGAAAGCTGCTCAGAAGAAGCCCCCTTCCAGAAAAGAACAGTTATGTTATATGAAGACTTATTTGAAGCATCAAGATACCTGGAAAGAGCATCACTTCAAGGGAAGATCTTTTGAAGAAATTGAAAGTATCTACATTGATACTCATAGGAGAATACAGATGTTTCTGAGAGGTGATCTAGAAAGAAGTGAAGGAAGAGCAGAGAAAAGAACAACTGACCAATTGGAATCAGTAGAATCCAAAAAACAAAGAACTGAGGAAGAAACAGTTCAAGAAGAATCAACAGAGGAAGAAAAGGTAGAAGAAAAATTAACTGATGAACAAATCCATGGAATGATGGTGGTAATTCTAGAAGCTCTAAATATTGATCCCATTCAAGCCAAACATCCCATCATTGATTGGGAGGTGTACTGAGATGGAATGATCAAGGAATGGAAGATTATCATAGTAGGAGGAAAGTTTGAAGTCTAAAAGTTCTTTGAAGACATGATCAAAGCTTTTGACAGAGATGACTTGGATAAGCTTTGAAGCTTAGTTCAAGAGAGATTCAAGACTACAGACCCTACAGATGATAAAGATAAAGAGCTATGGGTTGAGCTGAAAAGACTATATGAACCAGATGCAAGTGATGCACTATGGAGGTTTCAAGCTAATGATCTGGATACCGCATGGAGATTATTTGATAACTGTGGAGTTCACAGAGTTTCTACAAAAGCAGGAGTGGAGGTTTATATGTTTATTGAAAGAGATTATCCACTAAGAGCAGGAATATTAATGGTTATGCTTGCATCAAGACTTAAAGTTGAAGAAGATTTAGAGATGGCAAGAAAATTGATAAGGAAGATATTCCAGCTACATGAAGAAATAAAAGCCAGAAAACTAAGGTTAACTATGTAGTTTTTGGAAGAGTCCTCACAATCCTCATTTAATTCAGAGAAACTTGATGATTTTGGGAAAATCACAAGTTTAGGGGAGGATTGTTGGGAATTAAATGTTCCTGACTTAGTACTGCTGGAAGAATACACTAATTGTACAAACTGCTAGTGTATAACTGAAGACTACTGAAGAACAACTAACAGTACAAACTCTTAAGTTATTACAACTAGTATAGAACAGAAGGTACTGCTGGTTTAAAAGGTTCTAGAAGGACGTGTAAAGGATAAGTATGGTATAGATTGTATGTATATCAGAATTAGTCAGAATTATACGGGTAGATACTTATATTGTAAAGGACTCCTTATGTCTATAAAAGGAGGTCCTAGGTTAGATGTTTATGTACGAGTCATATAAGTTTTGTTAAGATTCAAGGTCTTTGAAACCCTAGTGATATTGTGATCACTCGTATTATTTGCTAATAATATTGAATCGTTTGGAGTTATACACTGTGTTCATTACTCATATTGAATTACTGTTACATCATACAAAACCTTCTAAGTATTGTTAAGTAGATTCCCCATACTTAACAATATAACCTCAAAGTATCTTAAACACATTATAAAGTTACATCCTCAGTGTTTGATCCTCTCATTTAGCTTCACTTGATCACTCCAATTGATGTAATTCTAATGGTAAAGAGTTAGCAGAGCTTTTGTAATAGTTGGGATGAGAGGTGTGTTGATTGAGACGGATTGAGGCTCTATTTATAAGCTAGCTGTGACTGATCATATTCTGAAGGACGCCGCACTTGAGGTAATATCGGCAGGCTTCACTTGCGATATCGGCGAATATAGTCAGTAACACCGGCGGGCTTCAATAGTTTTCTTGGCGCCAAAGGGTCATTAATTGTACTGATGACAGGCGCAATTTATTCTTGAGATCGCCGTACTTGACGATGCTGACTCAGATTTGTTTAAGACTTATTACGCCCCCCGTAACTGGCGTACATTGATAGAGAGTATGGCGTGCTTTACTTCTTTATCAGGCAATTCTTTGCTCTAGCATCCACTTGGCTTTAGATGCTTACACTTTGCTCTAGCATCTTTGTCGATTGGACCTGAAATGTATTTTTATGCAATTAAGTATCAAAATTCCATAGAATCTATTAAGAAACTAACAAATAACGCTATATAAAATATGTATAATTCGAGCGTCATCAAATCCCTCCACACTTAGCTATTGCTTGCCCCCAAGCAATGTAAGCGAAAAAATAGATTTAAGATTTGAGAGATTAAACTTGAAGGAGATTTATTTGTTAGTGACAAAGACATTTATATATCAGGCATCAATATATAACTAGATCACCTCACACAAGAATTATTTAGATTCGTACAATTTTCGCTCAAAAGGGGTGATTATGTGGGAACAATCAATTTGCACAGACGTAAATCATAAAACTACCATATGCTTGTACAAGATACTTAATGAGAAGCAAAAATGTCCAGAATTCAGAGAACCGCTAGCCACTATCATGACTTTTACTTCTATTTGCTAGGCATACACTTTTTTCTCGCCTTTATTTTTTTTTTCACGTTGTTTGATATTGACTTTTCTTTATTTCACTGAACTTTCCTTAACATATCAGTGACTAGCGAATAGTAAGGACTTTGCTTATAAATTTCTTTGTTTTTCTCTCATAATGGGTGGTTGATAGAGGTGTTTTTTAGTATCAAGGATAGCTGGATGAAATATCATGAGATAGGATTAAGGATGATTTGGGGTGTACATCTTACCTCTTTATCACATATATTTGTCTATAAATTAACCTCACTGTAGTTAAGTAAATGATATACATGCACAATTTCTAGAGTTAAAATGAATTACCGGCACACTCATATAATATGAAACAGGAAGTGCGAAAGATCATACACTTCATATAAGGCTAAGAATATTCTCACAATTTAGTGGGTTTTTAAATGTGCTAGATATGTATTGATTTGCCATCCTAAAGCATTTTTTTACTGAAAATATCTAATATCAATACCTAAAAGTTTGAAAAATTATGGAACAAGCAATAGTGCAGAATTACGCTCGATTTGTCAATTTATCCCCCCCTCACACATAAGTTGAACATTGTCCCTAATGTGAAACACTGGTAAAATAAGAAATAGGAAAAATCGAGATAAGAGAAACGAAACTTCTCGGGGCTTATATTTGAAAATTGACGTATGAAGTTCTTCTTCTTGCATCCATAACTTATAAAACCTACAAAAATAAACACAAAAATATAAGGAAATATTTTTGAGATTTTTTTTTTTTTTTTTTTTTGAGATCACAAATAAATTTCCTCCACACTTAAATTAAAGTGTGGTAAAAAAAAAAAAAAAAAAATTGAAACCACGGGTTGCCTCCCGAGAAGCGCTTGTTTTTTCTAAGAGTCTCTAGCTAGACTCTTTTTTTGTTTCTATTACTTTTTGGGAAAGAAAGGAGTGGTTTCCTCCCTCCTGTCATTGTAACATTCTTCTTCGTGGTATAACTTAAGTCGATTGCCATTTACTATGAACGTTTTGCCATCACGTCCATATAATTCAACGTATCCGGATGGATATCCGTGTTTAACCATATAAGGACCAAGCCATCGTGATCTTAGCTTTGGTTGTTTGAATTTATATTTTGAGTGAAACAGGAGTACTTTATCTCCTTGCTTGAATTCTTTACAGATTCGTAATTTACGATCGTGCCAGATTTTGGTTCTTTCTTTGTATAACTGAGAATTTTCGTAAGCATGTAAATGAAATTCGTCTAACTCGTGGAGTTGAAACATTCATTTCTTTCTAGCAGCTATTAAGTCTGTGTTACAATTCTTGAGCGCCCAATATGCACGATGTTCGATTTCAAATGGCAAATGGCAAGTTTTGCCATAGATGAGTTTATAAGGTGTGGTTCCAGTGGGTGTTTTATATGCTGTTCGGAAAGCCCACAGAGCATCATCTAACTTTCTTGACCATATAGCCGGATTGCCTTTCACGGTTTTTTCAAGAATTCTTTTTCACGCTCTATTTGTGTTTTCTACTTTTCCACTTCTTTGAGGGTGATATGAAGTAGAGAAACAATGGTTTAAACCATATTTTTTCATTGCTTTCTCCATTAGATGATTACAAAAGTGTGTCCCTCTGTCACTAATTAATGCCTTCGGTATTCCAAAATGACAGAATAGTTTCTTTAGGAATGTTAGGACGACTTTTGCATCATTAGTTTGAAGAGCTTGGGCTTCTGCCCATTTTGAGACATAATCGATTGCTACTAATATGTATTCGAACTTATGGGATTTTTTGAAAGGTCCCATGAAATCTATTCCCCACACGTCGAATATCTCACATACTTGGATGTAGTTTAAGGGCATTTCATCTCTTTTTGATATATTTTTAGTTTTTTGACAAGCTTCACATAGGCGAACTAGAGTATGAGCTTCTTTAAATATTGTTGGCCAATAGAAACCGGATTCCAACACATTCCTGGCCGTCGTGGACGGTCCATAGTGTCCTCCAGTAGGTCCGTGATGACATTCATCTAGAATGGTTCAAGTTTCGGGTCCTGCCACACATCTTCAGTTTATTCCATCATGACATAATTTGAAAAGATGTGGTTCTTCCCAAAAGAAGTTTTTTAGATCAGAGAAGAATTTGATCTTTTGTTGAAATGTCATCCCTTTTCGTAAGATTTTACTAACCAAATAATTTGCAAAGTCTAAAAACCATGGTTCATTATCTGAATTTTTTTTCATTAGTATTTCCTCCGAGAAATTATCATTTATTTCGGATTCATTATCATCATCTTCTGGTTTCTCAATTCTAGAAAGATGATCTACTGCAACGTTTTCAGAACCTTTTTTGTCTTAAATCTCTATATCGAATTCTTGCAAGAGCAAAACCCATCGTTTGAGACGAGGTTTGGCATCTAGCTTCGTAAAGAGATATTTTAAGGCTACATGATCCGTATAAACAATTGTTTTGGACAGAGCAAGGTATGATCGAAATTTATCAAATGGAAATACAACAGCCATAAGTTCTTTTTCGGTGATTTTGTATATCGGGTGAAAATGCTTTCCATTCTGTTGACCAAGTACGGCTCCAACGGCACTGTCACTTGTATCACACATTAACTCAAATGGAAGATTCCAATTTGGGCTAGCGATAATGGGTGTGCATGGAAGTTTTTCTTTCAATATTTCAAATGTCTTAAGACATTCTTCATTGAATTCGAATGGAACATTTTTTTCAAGAAGTTTAGTGATTTTGGAAAAATCCTTAATGAATCGTCGGTAAAAACCGGCATGCCCTAAAAAACTTCTAATACCTCTGATAATAGTAGGGGGTGAAAGTTTGGAAATGACTTCAATTTTTGCTTTGCACAATTCCTTCTTTAACAATGAAGTGACATTTTTCCAATTTAGAACTAAATTGGCTTCTTCACATCGCTTAAGCATTTTGCTTAAGTTGACAAGACAACTTTTAAATGAATTTCCAGAAACAGAAAAATTGTCCATGAAAACTTCCATGGATTCTTCAATCATGTCATGGAATATGGAATCATGCATCTTTGAAAAGTAGCAGGAGCATTGCATAAGCCAAAAGGCATTCGTCGATAAGCATATGTTCCGAAAGGACATGTGAACGTAGTTTTCTCTTGATCTAGTGGATCAATCAGAATTTGAAAGTAGCCAGAAAAACCATCAAGGAAATAAAAGTATTCATTTCCTGTTAGTCTTTCTATCATTTGATCCATGAAGGGTAGGGGAAAATGATCTTTGGCGGTAGCCTCATTGAGCTTTCGGTAGTCTATACAAACACACCAACCGGTGATGGTTCTGGTTGGAACTAGTTCATCTTTTTTATTTGTAACCACGGTGATCCCATATTTCTTTGGCACACAATGAACAGGACTAACCCATGGGCTATCATCAATTGGGTAAATTATTCTCGCATCGAGGTGTTTTGTTACTTTTTTTTACTACTTCTTGCATATTATGATTAAGTCTTCTTTGTTTTTGAACAACAGGTTTCTTGTCCTCAAGCATTTGAATTTTATGTTTGCAAAATAAAGAATATATTCAAGGGATGTCTGAGGTTTTCTAGGCAAAGGCCCATTTATGATTTTTGAGAACAATGATTAAGTCTGCTTTATTTTTATCTGAGAGTTCGGATGATATGATAACAGGAAGTAAGGATGTTCCTTCTAGAAAAGCATATTCGAGATGTTTAGGAAGTGGTTTGAGTTCAAGATCAGTAGGTGATTCTTCTATAGATTTTTTAACTTTGTAGTCTGTATTGAATGTAATTCTTTTGAATATGATTTCTTCTTGATCATCTGTTTCAATTTCTTAGATATTCAGGGCTATGAATTCGTCAAACTCTGCATATAATTTTTCTTCAAGAATTGTTCCTTTGATGGTATGGAGAATTTCAGTCCCTTCGTTAAGAAAGATGTCAAAATCTTCTTCTAGAATTTTTTCAATCACATCAATGCTAAAACAGGTGTCATCATTCGAGTAGGAATGTTTCATGGCTGAATCGATTGAAAAGGATATTCTATCTTCACTAACTCCAAGATTAAGTTTCTTTTATTTGACACGAATTATTGCATCAGCGTTGTGCAAGAATGGTCTTCCTAAAATTAGAGGGACCTTGTTGTCTTCCTCCATTTCTAGGATAACAAAATTCACTGGGAAAGTGAATTTACCAACTTCAACTACCATATTTTCAGCTATCCCAACAGGATATTGAAAAGATCTATCTGCTAATTGAACGCTCATCTTGGTAGGTTTAAGAGTTTCTAGAGAGAGTTTGGCGTTGAGAGAATATGGAATAAGGTTTATACTTGCGCCAATATCGGCCAAGGCGTTGCAAGAGAATGTTTTGCCAAAATTACAAGGAATCAGGAAACTTCCTGGGTCACCTAATTTAGGCGGAACTTTGTTTTGGATTATTGCTGAGGATTTATCACTTAGAAAAGCTGCGGAAATCTGTTCCAATTTATGCTTATTACTTACGAGTTCTATTAGGAATTTGTCATAGTTTGGCATTCCAGCTATGACATCGATAAGTGGAACATTGATTCGAACGGCACGAATCATGTCTAGGAATTTTCCATACTGAGCCTCCATTTTCTCTTTTCTGAGACGTTGGGGGTATGGAATTTTGGGTTTGTATGGTTTTAAAACAGGTGTTTTAGGTATTGCTTTTGTTTTGAGTTTCTTTTGCGGAGTCGGTTCATCTTTCTCATCACTTTCAATTTCAACAACTGCCTGTGTTTAACTAGGATTAGGTGGTGGTTCATATGAAGTACCATTTCTAGTAGTTATTGCATTCACATGCTCGTGACGAGCTTGAGGTGGTTGATAAGGTCTAGAGGTAACACCTATTGGGTTGGGTGTAGTGTTGCTAGGAATTGATCCAGGAGATCGACCAGCTTGTTTTTCAGCTAATCTGTCAAATTTCTCCTCTAGATTTTGGATAGAAGCTTGGTGGTTTCTTGTTGTGGATTCTAATTTCTCTTTGAGATTTGTGAATGTGTTTTTAATGAATGTGTGTGTAGATTGTTGTGATTTTCTCTTTAAGCATCCATTTTGAGGGTCATGGCATCCATTCGAGCCATAATTTTATCAGTATCAGAATTACTGCTACCTTCATCGGGGAAAGCAACAGTTTTGCGAAGAGACGTTTTTGGTTTTTGATTTTTAGCGAAAGCAACAGTTTTCGAGTAGATGATAAGCTTGATTTGGGGTTTTGTATAGGAATATTCCTCCTGCAGCAGTATTCAAGGCTTCTTGCGTACTGTCGTCAAGTCCATGGTAAAAGATTTTGATTATGCTTCCTTTACTTAAACCGTGTCCATGACAATTTCTGAGCATTTCTTTCATTCGTAGCCATGCTTCGGTCAAAGTTTCTCTATCTTGTTGAGAAAAGGCACGGATTTCCCCGAGAAGTCGGTCGAATAATGCTGGAGGATAGAATTGGCTTATGAAAGCAGTATGAAGTTCTCCCCATGTCGCTAATGGAAACATCATAAGCCAGACGGCTTCAATCTCAGTTTCTCCATATCTAAACATTTCACAAATTCTGAGGGACTCGTGGATGTGTTTATGAGGATCAGTTTTGTTTCTTCCATCGAATTGATTACCTTTAACAAGGGTCAAATGATTGCTCTTAGTTCAAAACGCACGGGTAAAAGTATAACCCTCATTTATAGTAAAGAGTTTTGGTAAGAACAGGTTGTTCCACAGGGACTGAGATTATTCTATATATCAATTAACTACTTAAGATGATTTAGAAAGCGTTTTAGACAATTATGCAAAAACTAAATGAGATTCAAATATGAGACAAATATGATTACTTGGATAGTTATTATAACTCAGTGAATGGTTAGTAATGATGATCTCAATGATGGAGTAAGTTCAACCAATGATTAGTTGTTTCGTCAAAATAACTTTTTCACGGATTAACAAGTTTGATTCAAGACTTATGTTTACTAGTACTTGAACGAGTGGGTAACAAGCTCAAGAACTAATTGCAATTCAGGAAACTTTGTTGTTTATAACTTAACAAGAGTGGATTTCTCCAACCAATTGATCAAGATACATAGACATATTTTGAAAACTATATAATACCAATTGGTTTTTTCGACCTTCTCCAATTGACAAGTATAATCAAAAGTGATAAACAATGGATAAAGAGTTTAGAACACAGCAAGGTTTCAACATAAATAAGAAATCAAATGAGATCATATCATAACCAATCACTTTATTATATTAACATATCCAAGCAACCATAAAGAGTTTAGCCTAACATGGCTTTAGTAATCATGCTTATAGTGATTTGTTTGCAATGAGAGTCATACTTCCTAAATTAGTTACAATGATTGAGCTACCATCACTAGCGATCACTATAACAATACTAAGATAGTACTTCAACGTATTTGGAACTTTAGCTTCACTTGATCACTCCAATCGATGTAATTCGAATGGTAAAGAGTTAGCAGAGCTTTTGTAATAGTTGGGATGAGAGGTGTGTTGATTGAGACGGATTGAGGCTCTATTTATTGGCTAGCTGTGACTGATCTTATTCTGAAGTACGCCGCACTTGAGATAAGATCGGCGGGCTTCACTTGCGATACCGGCGAAAATAGTGAGTAACACCGGCGGTCTTCAATAGTTTTCTTGGCGCCAAAGGGTCATTAATTGAACTGAAGAACGGCACACTTTATTCTTGAGACCGCTGTACTTGACAATGCTAACTCAGATTTGTATAAGACTTATTACGCCCCCTGTAAACGACGTACATTGATAGAAAGGACGGCGTGCTTTTCTTCTTTATCAGGCAATTCTTTGCTCTAGCATCCACTTGGGTTAGATGCTTACACTTTATCTTCGTTCTTGAAGTTCTTTGTCGATTGGACCTAAAATGTATTTTCATGCAATTAAGTATCGAAAGTCCATAGAATCTATTAAGAAACTAACAAATAATGCTATATAAAATATGTATAATTCGAGCGTCATCAGAACCGGAAAGTCAGGCTATCAAAAGTATGCTTGGAGTAACTGATGAACCCAATCAAACTGATTTTGTCATTGAGTCTGTCAATTAGAATCTCGAGCTCCACTTCCTTCACTGAAAATCCTTCATTGAGCGGCACCTTGCTCAGATCTCACACCCTTAGTTTACCAACAACACTCCCCAAAGGAGAAATCTGAATTTGGTAGAACGAACCAAGAAAATCCAACCACAACCCCAAAAAATGATGTCTCACTTCATGCTGAAATCTCCCCACCTTCAGTCTCCACCAAAGCAAAGACTGACAGCACTGACTCAAGATATGACCAGTTAGCTGAACTTGTCAGGAAGCTGAGTGAAAAGATGGAATCATCTGAAAAATCTCCTGTATCTGAAACAAAGGAGCATAGACCAGCTTCCACAAGTATCTCCAGATCCACATACAGACATCAACAGAGATGTGAATTTTGCAATTATACAAATCATACCACTGATAATTGCTATAGAATCTTGTTTTGAATGATTTGTAAACATGAGGATCACATGACCTCTGACCACAAATCCCATCTGGCCTCCCTGAATGTTCAAGAGAGCTATAAAGCTCAAGTCTTCAAGCACACCTCATCTTCCAAGCAAAATAAGAGATCGAAGGCTAGATCTCTTCAGTCTTGGCCACATTGTGGATTCAATGACCATGATGCTGATGACTGTCTCATGTATTATTGCTTTAATATATGTGGAGATCCCTCTCATAATACTTCAGAACATGACATGGTCATTCAAAACAGAAGAACTACCACTAATTCTTCTGAATCCTCATCATCCAAGTGTAAAAAATGTGGGAGCATTGTTCACTCAACCACTGACCATGAATCAGTTGTACAGTTCAAAAGGGCTAACAAATCCAAACCCACCATAAGGTGGGTCAATAAGAAAAATTAACGCAGTCTACTGTTTGTGCAGAGACATGCCAGGGAACCTGTTTGGCATCTAGACAGTGGATGCTCAAGGAGTATGATCGGTGTGAAGGAATATCTGCACAAATATGTTAAAGAACTAGGACCCAAAGTGGTATTTGCTGATAACTCATCATGTCTCACTGAAGGTTTTGGTTCAGCAAACTGTAATGGTATAATTTTTACTAGAATAGCTTATGTTAATGGTCTCAAGTACAATCTTATTAGTGTCAGTCAACTATGTGATGCTAAGTACATAGTTCAGTTCGATGATAAGTAAGGGACTATCTTCTATGCTAATAAATAAATTGTTCTTATACCACCAAGAAGAGAGGATGTTTATGTGTTAGATATGGCAACACTCACTCAGAATGGTACTTGTCTATTTGCAAAAGCCAATGAGACACTCAGCTGGCTCTGGCACAAAAGACTCTCCCACCTGAATTTCAAAAACATAAACAACCTTCCTAAACAAAACAAAGTCCTTGGTTTACCATCCCTTGTGTTTTCTAAGGACAAACCATGCTCAGCCTGTGAAAAGGGCAAGCATCACAGAGCATCCTTCAAAACTAAACAAAACTTTTCCATCAATAACTGCCTTCATCTCTTGTATATGGATCTCTTTGGACCTCTCAGTCCGATGTCTATCCATCATGAAAAATATACCCTAGTAATTGTATATGAATATTCAAGATACACTTGGGTATATTTTCTCACTAAGAAGAGTCAGGCAGCTGATACAATCATGTCCTTTGTCAGGAACATTGAAAATCAAATCGAAATCAAATTCAAATAAATCAGGACTGACAATGGCACTGAGTTTCAAAACCATGATCTTGAGTGCTTCTGTGATGAGAAAGGCATTTCTCAGAACTTCTCCTCTCCTTATACTCCTGAACAAAATGGAGTTGTTGAAAGAAAGAATAGAACACTCATTGAGGCCGCGAGAACAATGTTAAATGGATCAATCCTCTCAAAACACTTTTGGACTGAAACATTAAAGACTGCCTGTTACACACAAAACTAATCCATCATTGTTAAAAGGCACAACAAAACACCCTATCAGATCTTCAAAGGAAGAATTCCTGACATCAGCTAGTTTCATGTATTTGGATGTCCTGTGTTTATTCATAATCACAAGGATCACTTAGGCAAATTTGACGCAAAAGCTGATGATGGATACTTTTTGGGATACTCACTTGTCTCTAAAGCATTTCGGGTGTTTAACACACGAAGAAAGAAGTCTGAAGAAACCTTCCATGTTACCTTTGATGAAAGCACTGACTCCATCAGATTCACCTCGATATCCTCCTGATGAATATCATTCTGAGAGTCATCCTGTTAGGAATACGTCAACCAACCAACCATCTAAATAGCTTAGGACCCGTAACCAACCATCTAAAAATTCCTGAGCAATCAGCTGCACCTTTTTCGCAAAACTATCAAGATTTGGAAACCTTGTTTGCTCCATTGTTTGATTATTCATTTGCATGTCGTACACCAGATGTATCAAATGTTTCCACTGCACCACCTGATAATATTCTTATACCTGATACACCTGCACCAACTACTACAACCGTTGTAAGAGATGCACCTCCAATTGAATCGCCGGCAATAGGTAACAAACCGCTTCCAACACTGACAATAAAGCTGATGATCAACCTGAACAAGAAGTACCCGAACCTGCAGATTATGACAGAAATGCCTTCTTCAATCCATTTGCTCCAACACCAACCATTCCTGATATTGCAGAGTTGTCTACATGCAACTTGGATCTGTCTAATATGCACAATCTTTTTCAACATTATCCTTCAACACACAAATGGACAAGAGATTATCCCCTAGTAAATGTGATTGGTAATCCAGTCATGACACGACAAAGACTTCACACGGATGGTGAAACATGCATTTATGCTCTTACCATCAGTCAAGCTGAACCAAAGAACATTAAAGAAGCAATGGCTTATGACAATTGGATTGAATCAATGCAAGAAGAACTTGATCAATTCAAACTTCTTGAAGTCTGGGAATTGGTAGAAAGACCCGATGGAGTCTATGTTGTCGGACTTAAATGGATTCAGAAAAACAAACTTGATGTTGATGGAACAGTAATTCGTAACAAATCACGTCTGGTTGCCAAAGGCTTCAGCCAAGAAGAAGGTATTGATTTTGAAGAATCCTTTGCACCAGTGGCTACACTGGTACAGATTTCACCTTTCGTCCCACCCAAAATGTGTGACTATATGCATATAGTCACACACGTTTTTTTGGGTGTGTGTGACAAAAAGTCGCGCCACCGTAGGTATCATATGGTCACATTGCTTAGTTTGTGGCCGTTTTCATTGAAAAAGAGTGACCAAAACCCGAATATGTGTGACTAATTAGGCACAAGTTTTGTTGGATTCATCAGTATGTGTGACTATTTCCCATCCTATGGCCACATGAAAATATAATAAATGTGACGTTTGTGATGATTTAGTCACACAACGTGTGTTGTTTTTTTCGAGTTAGTCACATACAATTTAAAAAACAGTGGCCAAAAGTGTGAATAAGTGTGACCATATGCTGTTTAAAGTGAAGAAATGTGTATTTTGTGTGACTATTGATCATTCAATGGTCACATGAATTTTTAGTTTGTGTGGCCTTTTGTAATATTTAGTCACACAAAGCATGTTTGTTTTGGGTATTTAGTCACATACAATTAAGCATAAAGTGGCCAAAAGTGTTAATAAGTGTGACCATATGCTGTTTTAAGTGAAGAAATATGTATTTTGTGTGACTATTGATCATCCAATGGTCACATGAATTTTTAGTTTGTGTGGCCTTTTGTAATATTTAGTTACACAAAGCATGTTTGTTTTGGGTATTTAGTCACATACAATTAAGGATAAAGTGGCCAAAAGTGTTAATAAGTGTGACCATATGCTGTTTAAAGTGAAGAAATGTGTATTTTGTGTGACTATTGATCATCCAATGGTCACATGAATTTTTAGTTTGTGTGGCCTTTTGTAATATTTAGTCACACAAAGCATGTTTTTTTTTTTGGTATTTAGTCACATACAATTAAGCATAAAGTGGCCAAAAGTGTTGATAAGTGTGACCATATGCTGTTTAAAGTGAAAAAATGTGTATTTTGTGTGACTATTGATCATCCAATGGTCACATGAATTTTTAGCTTGTGTGGCCTTTTGTAATATTTAGTCACACAAAGCATGTTTTTTTTGGGTATTTAGTCACATACAATTAAGCATAAAGTGGCCAAAAGTGTTGATAAGTGTGACCATATGCTGTTTAAAGTGAAGAAATGTGTATTTTGCGTGACTATTTTTCATCCAATGGTCACATGAATTTTTAGTTTGTGTGGCCTTTGGTACTATTTAGTCACACATCGAATTAAACAAAGAGAGACCAATAATGTTGATAAGCGTGACCATATTATGTGACTGCATCTTTTAGTCACAGGGTTACTATACTGTTGGAGCAGAGTTGCTACTGCTTGTACTAAGGTAGTCCTGCTGAAGCAGACTTACTACTGCTAGTACTATGCTAGTGCTGCTGGAATGAGTATATATATTATATATAAAACAATATTCAAAACCACAAGAAATTTCAAATTGAATTAAACTCGAATGTATATAACTGGACAGGATATACAATTGTAATGTCGTACTTAATTAATCAAATTCTCAATAATCTAAAGACTTTTGAACCTTCACCGCCTTATTAGCAGTTTGCCTTAAGTCGTTAGCAGATATATATTGTTTCTTCAATGGTGCCGGTGGTACACATTTAGTCACATGGTTTGTTGGTGTAACCTGTAGTAAACAAAAGACGCTTCTATCAAACATTGAATTACATATGAATAATTATATATATGTAGGTTGAAAAAACACATGTATGTACCTCCTCTTAAAAAATGACTTGATCCTTTGGCCATGCAACGAAACTACCTTCGACTTTCTTAACTGTTTTTAACCCATTATGTGCTACGTCCGGTATGCATGCTTTATCAACTAACGATTCATCAATTGACACTTTGTAGCAATCACTTGGGAGTGGTCGGTTATGCAGCAATTGCTTTCCAAGAGACTGGTATACGGTACCCAAAGCAACAATATTTGTTTGCTTTATAATCCACAGTTTGCACTTATGTGTCTACAAAAAAAGAATTTTTGCATGTATATATCAGAAATTATTTAAACAAAAGAATAACAAGAAACTTGTTGAAATACATACTGTTGGCAGTTCTTGTGTTGGAGACACATCTTGTTGCGATTGGGAATCCGGAGACCCGTTTTTTCGCTTCTTTTGCTTTGTCTTGGGTCCGACAGTTTTAGCAAGTTCCTATATGTATATATATATAAAACACGTTACATTATTTAAACAAAAGAGTAACAAGAAACATGTTGAAATACATACTGTTGGCAGTGGTTGTGTTGGAGACGACACATTTTGTAGCGATTGGGAATCTGGTGACCCGTTTCGTCGTGACTTAAGGTTATGCTTAGGCCTGACAGTTTTAGCAGGTTCCTATATGTATATATAAAACACGGTACATTAGTCGATCATGTATGAAAAATTCAAAAATCAAAGGGGATGTTTTATTACTATACGTAATTACCATTGTTTCCGTTACCTTTTTAGAAGTTTCAAGGCCATTGGACTTCTCCTTAATTCCCGCATCTTTAGCACTTACAACATCACTTGTCTGAGTGCCGTCCACCTCATTAGCGCTGCTCTCTATATTGTCAATGGCGGCCATTGGAGTCACCTGCAATATAAATTAAGAAATACAGTCACTCATCAGTTTATGTTCAATGCCTGGTATCATTAGCATCAGTGGTGTTAGCATTAGAAAATGAAATTGTTAACAACATAAAAAATGGCTTACAACTGAGGCTATTGGCGATGGTTCAGATGGCAAACTTATATTCATCCCTTGATCATTCAACTGTTTCATAATTTGAGCAAGCACTTTATTTGTGTGTTCCACCTCACCGGATAATTTCTTGACCTGCACATCTTTTTCGGTCATCTCGGCGGACAATTTCTTGACCAATTTATCTTTTTCTTCATGCTCGTGTCTCTCATTATCCAGTTGAGTTTGAAGTAACGCAAGTTTTTCATCGGCTTGTTTTCTTCGAGGAAGGCCAAAATACTCTTTGTATGTTACTCCACCTCCCACTCCTCTGGCATAACCGCCCTTTTCCTTACCAAATACAACTGTCATGGCATCAGTGCCATCATCAACACTCGAGGTTCCTTCCTTGATATTGTCATCAGCTTCTTTCTGCACAAAAAATATAGGAAATGTTGGGATTAAAAGTCTTCTTGATGCTGTTAGAGTAACTGCTGCTCATATTTGTGTCAATGCTGCTCAGCTGGAGTTAGTTTTGCTCATGAACTTCAATGAAAAATATGATAGTACACAGTTACTGCTGGTATACAAGCTATTACTGCTAGTACACAGTTAATGTTGCTGCTATATAAGCATAATAATAGAATTAGCATTCAAACTTACAAGTTCATCTCCCTTTGATTTAATATCATCATTTGGGTATTCGCCGTCTTTGTTTACCCTTCCTTTCACCCACATTACATCACGCGGGGGTTCTTCATCCGCTTCAATCTCTTTATTTTGGATCTAATAAACATCAAATGCATACACATGTAAAGTTAAACCAAGATAAACGAAAATATGAGGGTATTAATGCAAATGTGCAAATTGGGCAATGTAAACAGATTCATTTCTCATGGGCAATTTGTAAAACAAACATTGTGTAATCTTACCATTTTCTCTTTGACATAAGCATATCCACCTCGTCCCATTTTATGCTGATAAATATTTTGGGAACGCGCCATTTTACCTTTCTCAGATTTCTCCTAAAAACACAAAATCATAAGGCGTTTAGATGCGGTAATGCTGCAAACTAAAAATTATAAAATGACATATACACTTAAATAAAGATGACTAATTAAAACCTTGTATGCTTCGGTGGTCGGGTATTTAACATACTCGACCCAGTCTTGTGATTTCATTATTGTACTATACAAGTCCGGGACTTCAGTCAGTTTGGAAGGTGTATTTAGGTTGGGCAAAATGTAGTTGAATTTGAGCTTCCTTCTGTAATTCTTTAGCATTTTACCAAGACGAATCATTATCAATTTTCTGTATTTCAAGTCAACATCAAAAAATTTCTGCAAATATTAACACAATGTTGTTAATTAGTTGCATATAATGTAACTGCATACATAAACTTATGTAGTACTGGGTTACAAAATAGTATATATGTACCGTGATTTCATCCCATAGTTTATCTCTTGATTTTTTATTCACCTTCTTCCAGTGTAGAATCTTCACACATATCTGCTCACGAGCCACATCTCCTAAAAATCTCATAAAACACTGCTTTGTTTGCCCCTGATACCCTACCGAATGCATCGAAGGTTACCTTGAGCTTTATTGCACCAGGTTTGTCATGCTTCGCGCGAAACTTTACTAGCCTGGTTGAGCCCCTCTTAGCTAGTATCTCTGCTTGGTTGGTTCCAGTCGCATCTATATCTTCATCATCAGAATAGTGTTCGGATTCATATTCTAAGACGTTATCATCAACTACAACATCATGATCAAGAGGAAGCAAACTTTGATTATCAGCAATGGGTTCAATATCCATGACTCTTGAGCAACAAAGGGTAAAAGAAAATGATTATGGCTTAGCTTGGAGAGTAATGGTGATAGAAGATTTGATTTTTGTTTTTTCTTTGCAGTCTTTTTTTTAAGGAGAGAAAAGAGGCTATACACCAAGAATATGAATCGTTGTGATTCAAAAAATTTTGATCCAAAAATTTGCCTCCAAGTTGTAATTTGAAATTTACATTTGAATTATTTGAAAATTTTGCCTTTGAACCTATTAATTAAAGCATAATCTTGAATAAATCAAAATTTTGGCTCCAAATGTTTTATATCATTATCTTAATAATCGCAAATGTACCATACTGTGCAACCATCACATCAACAGTACAAACTACTACCCTTTTAACAAACCAAAATACTTACATAATTACCAGTTATTGTACCCTTACTAATTACATTTACAAAACACAAATTGCTACAATTTTTTTTTGAACATTGAAGACTTTTTATTAAGTAAGTAATACTCTATTGAAAACAAAAACCAGCAAGTTGCTGGGGAATACAGAAAGGAGAATATTTAAAACATAATACAGTACATACATAAGGGAAAATCAGTATCCAAATTAAATGTCAGAATTGAACCAAATACCATTTACAAAACAAAAAAGTTGTTAATGTATATCCTAAACCCCTAAACCATCTTAGTTTTGCCTTTCCCATGGCTGCTAGAAGATGCTCCAAAACCTATAGGATTCTTCTTACACGGCATTCCCAAGACAATATCCTGAGTAAATTTCTTTTTGTGTGCCTTTTCAACTGGTATTTGAACTTGCACAGGGAGAGCCAGTATAGGAGCTTGAGATGGGAGTTCCTCTAGAGGTTCTATGGCTTGGATATGTTCCACTTCCCAAGTATCAGTACTTGCATCAGAATGTTGCTCTGGATAATAGCAAGCAAGGAGGCCAGGAAGGATGTTGAGAGCACCGTCAATTTGATTCTGAACTGCTTGAATCAGAAGAAATTTGTATGACATCTACAAATAACAACTGTTAGATCGGTTTTATTGATTCAAATGTTAAACTATATCACAATCAAATAAAAACCTTTTGATGGTTTACCATTGCAGAAGAATCCATTGTACTGTGTTCTAAAATTTTGGTCCTCTTTTGTGGTATCCCAAACAATGAAGCAATGTTGCACAAACTAGGCTGCATTTCAAGTATCATTGGTGGCCAACTAGGCTGCAATTGAAGTCTCAATTGGACCTCTCAGGGTACTCACAAACAGTTCAAAATACTGTATTTGTAGTCTCAATGGACATGTCAGTGTACTCTAATAGGCTGCATTTGGACCTCTCATTGGTGGCCAAGCACAAACAAGTCTGCTAGGTACTCTCATTACTGGCCAATCACAAACTAGGCACATTCCAATGCTCTCATTGATTTAGACCTCTCAGTGTACTCACAAACAGGCAACAAAAAATACTCAGACACAAAACACTTAATTAGACATAGCATAACAACCATTATAAAATACAAAACAACCCCATTTTACAATAGAATCGATCGATAACAACCACTAACATCACCATTTATAGATCAAAATCCTGATATTAATTATTGTACAATCAATCATCAACTGATATGTGAAAACATTTAAAAACATACCTTTGTTGTTATTTGGATTCATCGTTTGCGTGCTTGTGTTTGCCAGAAGAATGTGTGTGTTGATTAGGGTTTATTGATTATTGTGTGTGTTTACAAATGATAGGGTACTAAAGGGATTAATTGCCGGTTGAATATTGAATTTGTGGTTTGGTTTAACTATAGCTGACTTGGCAAGATTTGTAAAAAAAAAAAAAAAAAAAAAAAAGGCTAATGGTGATGACGTGGCGGTGAAATCCGGCTATAGCCGGTAAATAGGGATGGCAACGGTTCAGGTTCGGGGCGGGTTTTAGTGTACCCATAACCGAACCCATTTATAATATACCCGTACCCGATTAATATTATCCATCGGTTTTTTCGGGTTTCCCCGTGGGTATCAGTTATCCGTAGTTGAATATTATATGGACAAAATTGGCGGTATTAAGATTAAGTCACGCTAAAATCCACCGACAAAACAAAAGAAAATACTCTAACCACTCCCAACAATAACTCAGCTTTAAACTTTAACACACTGTCATGTCTGCTTTAACACACTCACCCTTAACTCAGCTTTAACACACCTAACCGGTGTGGTAAAAATCGTGGCTCGCCGTGGTAAAATAGATATTATTTGTAATTAGAAATGTAAAGTTTATTTTAAAACTTGTAATGTTGAAGATCTTGCAAATTGAAACTACATTAAACATCAAGTAGAATACATTAAACATCAAATTGAACCTACATTAAACAGCCACTTGAAAAAACAACAAACGATTAACGTAAACAACGAACGATTAACATAAACAACATACGATTAACATAAACAACCACAGACTAATGAAATGTATCATCTGAGTCTGGGTAACCATCTTCAGAGGATTCGGAAGGTGTGAAAAACCCAAACTCCCACCTCTTTTAATTCATCCTCCCTAGCTTTCCGCTTCAAACGAGCAGCTTCCTCTTCTATTTCAAGTGCTTCCATTTCCAGTAAGACTTGCATATCTTGGTCCATTTGGCGAAGTTGTTCCTCAGTTAACCCAAACGGATTTGGGTCTTGGTTGGCAACCGGTGGATTGTGCACCGGTTCATTTTCCGGTTGATTATTCACCGGAAAATTTTCCGGTTGGAAAACCGGAAAGATATGCTCGGGTGGAGTATGGAATTCTTCATTTTGGCGAGGTGGGCTTGGAAATTGTTGCCCGAAATCCCTTTGGCGAGGTGGGCTTGGAAATTGTTGCCCGAAATCCCTTTGGCGAGGTGGGCTTGGAAATTGTTGCCCGAAATCTTTTCTGGAAGACATATTGAATTTGAGATGTTTGGATCTTGAATTTGAAAAGTTTAGATGTTGAATATGTTTGTGTGTGACATTTGTTTCAGAGGCCATGCTATTTATAGTGGACAAGAATTAGCAAATTTTAAAGTTTGAAATTTGAAATGTATCCCGCCCTCCAACTTGAATTTGAATTTTCAAATATATCCCGCCCTCCAGTTTGAATTTGAATTTCAAATTTTATGTTTTGAATATCCCGCTCGTTAATTAAATTCGAATTTTGAATTTAAAAGTTCAAACGGTTATAAATACCATACCGTTCTTGGGTGTTCAACAAAACTGAAATGAATAATCGTTTGTCTAAAGAGGAAGAGAAGTTGCTAGCTGAAATTTTGGTGGCAGTTTCCCAAAGTCAAAGTTTGGGAGGAGAAGTCGGATCTCATCGACAACTACAACTCTATATAAAATTTCGTATCGTATTAGTATTTGTTGTATCGTTATTTTTAATTCCCGTATTGTTTTTTTTCGTATCGTAACTTTATAAATTAGTGTGTTAATCAATTTGAGTTCTTTTTCTTGTTCATTGCGTAATCGGGTGAGGATAGCCTTTTGCACCTCTGCTGGTTAATTCGTTAGCCGTTGGAGCCTATTTTAACAATCCACCGAAAAATGAACCGGTGCACAATCCACCGGTTGTCGACCAAGACCCAAATCCATTTGGTTTGACAAAGAAACAACTCAGACAAATGGACCAAGATATGCAAGTCTTCCTGGAAATGGAACAACTTGAAAGATATGCAAGTCTTCATTCGTAGTTTCTTTTTAATTTCCTTATCGTATTTTCATTTGTAGTTTGGTTTTAATTTCCGTATCGTTGTTTAATGTAATTTCTATTTGACGTTTAATGTATTATTTCTATTTGATGTTTAATGTATTTCTATTTGATACTTTAGAAAACGTTACAATTTTTTATAAAACATTACATACCATATCAAAGAGGCAAATAAAACATTACAATTTTTTACAAACCCTAAAAACCCTAAACCCTAAACCCTTAAAGCTAAACCAATCCGTAACTCAAACAATAACAAAACAAATAGTCCAATAAATCAAAATATGTTAGTCTACGGGTAGCATGTCTCAAATAGTCTACGGGTATAATGTCATTTAAAGAGTATTAGCATTTTTTTTTTTTTTTATTATTATTATTTTTTTTAAATTCTACAAAATACATTCCATACTTTTTTAGTTTGCGGTTCAAACAATAACCAAACGAATAGTCCAATAAATCCAAATATATTAGTTCTTAAGATCCTATGGTAAAGATCGGGATCCTATAAGATCTTAAACACGCTGCCATGTCAGCTTTAACCTTTTTACCTTTAACTCAAAAAAAATACCCGCAATCATAACTCACCCTTAACTCACCTTTAACTCAACTATTTTCAAACCCTATAAACTTATTTAATATCATTAATAATTTAATATAGAAAATATCATTAATATATAAAATATCAATTACCCTAATCAAAAGTCAATTAGTCAATCCAACACCAAAAACACTTCCAAATCAACTAAACTAGTCGATCCAAACCAAACACAAACCAAATCCTATTATCCATCTGTTTAATTTAACGCATTTCGATGGTCCCTCTTCCCGCCTAAAGTATTGGGAACTGTTCGTATACCGTCTGCAGCCTATTTATACCTATATGGACATGGAAAATCGTTCAAAATCAACTCTTTTGATATTTTCATTAGAAAATAAATTTCAAATTTCAATGGCTGAATCCTCTTCAACTCCTTCTACAAACAAAAACAAACGGCCAAAGGATGATTCTCCTCCTCCAATGCCTGAAGAATATAAAAAATTAGGCATATCCCAACATATTTGGGAGAAATGTAGGGAAGGCGAGTATGGTACTCAAAACGCATTGATAGAAATTTACAACAAGCGTATAAAGATGTTTGAAGAAAGGAACAAGAAAGATTTAGAGGCCATTGAGGAGAATCAGAAGAAAATTGATGAGAGGAACAAAAATATAGAAGAAGCAAGAGAGCAAATAGTTGAAGTTTACAAAAGTATTCAAGCTAGTATATATATGTCTTAATGTATCTTTTGTTTATATATTTTGCCTATGTAAATGTAAACTTATTTTGACTTTGTTTAATATAAGAATGCAGTTATTATTACAAGTTTATGATATTTGAATGCAGATATTGTTATTGTACTGCTAGGCAAACCGTTGTACTGCTAGCGAAACGTTGTACTGCTGGGTATCCTTTTAGCAGTGGTTGGGACTGCAGGGTAGTTTGTATCACTTTTTACTTAAAGGGTAAAAATCCCCAATTGCGGCACACAAGCACATTCACGCACACATTAATCTCTCTCTTCCACTCCCTAATCGAATTTTAATCGTCATATTGCAAAACCCCCAAATCAAATCATAATGTGGAACCTAAATTTTACCGAACCTCATAATAATGTTGCCTATTTAGAAAAATCCAACGAGTCTGTAGATTTTACTGAGATCATTCATTTCCTTAATGCAAGCTATATTAAGTTTGCATTAACAGTAAAACCTACTATATATAGTTCCAACATTATCCAGTTTTGGTCGTCTGCTAAGGTCAAAACTATTAATGGGGAAGCACAAATCCATGCCCTTGTAGATGGGTAGATGATTATCATTATAGAGGCGTCTATTCAAAGAGATCTTCTCCTAGATGATGCTAACGGAGTTGAGAATCTTCCAAATACTACAATCTTTGAAAAACTTTCACTGATGGGCTATGATAGAAATACAGATGCTTTAAAGTTTGAAAAAGGTAATTTTTCTCCTAAGTGGAAATTCTTAATTCATACTGTCTTAGTGTGTCTAAGTCCAAAGACAACTGTGTGGAATGAATTTAGCAGTAATTTAGCTTCTGCTATAATTTGTTTGGCTGAAAATACTCAACGATTTAATTTCTCGAAATTAATTTTTTATAGTATAGTTAAGAACTTGGAAAGTTCTTCGGCTAAATATTTTCTATATCCAAGGTTTTTGCAACTCTTTTTGGACAACCAATTTAAAAAAAAAAAGAAAAGTCACAAAAATGTTTATCCCACTCCCTGCCTTACCAAAAAGGTTTTTGCTAATATGAGGAGGGTTGGAAAATTTTTGCAGGGAGAGTGACACCTTTGTTTCCAACAATGTTGGCACTAGCCCAAACCCAAATGGGTGAAGGTTCAGCAATCCCAGCTGGTACCCATCACACACCCACAGAACAACAACAAAAGACCTATAAACGTAGGACTAACACCAAGAACACTGAGCTACCTCAGGCTAGTGGTTCTATACCAACTGTTGCAGATGAGGATGTCACTGGGGGGAGAGTGACATGTTGGCAAGGGCTGCCACTACTGTGTCTAGCTTAGCAGCAGCACAGGACAGTGGTAAGGATAGTATGCAACTTTTGAATGAATTGAAGGATACCTGTGCCAAGCTGTCTGCACAAATTGGTGATCTGCGAGCAATAGCTTCTTCCCAAGATGGAGTCATCAAAGCTCAAGGTGGGGAGATAAAGGCTTTGAAGAGAAGGGTTAGGTATTTAGAAGGAGTCAAAGGATCAAGAATTCCCAAACAAAAGGTTAAATCTTCTGAAGCTTCTAAGGATGCTCCCAAACAGGGAGGGAATGAAGGCAAAGTTTCAGGGGAGGATAACCAAGGGAATCAAGTGGTGATTGATCATCGTCTGGGCAAGGTTACAAATGCTGATAGTGCTAGTGAGCCAATTACAACTGGTACTACCAAAGCTAGTACTGCTACACCAGAGGTTGTTGGGAATAAAATGATCAAAGTCAAAGAGCCTGCCAATGTTATGAAGAGCCTGCTTGTTGATTTTGAACAAGTATGAAGATGTTCTACCAGTACCTTCTGGGTAGAAGGTACTGCTGGGTAATGAAGAGCCTGCCAAGCTTATGTCAAGTCGATTAGATATTTTGTAATAGATATTTAGTTGAATTATTAGTCTTTGTACAAAGTTATACGTTATGTAGAAGTAGATTAGTCTTCTGTGGTGACAGAGGAATATTATCAGAGTTGTACATGGGTAGTTGTATTAAATTGTAGGCGCACATAATAGTCAAAGTATAGTATAATACTCTTCCACTTGACAACATGTAATAAGATATCCTTATCTTATAAAAGGATATCTTAGTCACTACTTCATGCATGCATCTTTCACAACAAATAACCATAACTAAACTATCTCTCAAGTAACTTAGTTACACTTTCACAATTCCATAAAAGATTCAAGATTACTTTGTAATCCCGGTGATATTTAGATCATCCGTATTATTATCAATAATATTGAATCGTTTTGTGTTAACCAAAGTTGTGTTATTTGTTCATTGCATTCTCACGTTTACTTAAACTCACCACCTTGTGTTCTTTTAAAGTGTGTTGTAGTAGATTCCGCATGCTAAACACATTCAATACATAAATATCTCAATCAAGAACATATACAAATTTACAAAACCGTTCCACAAGTGGTATCAGAGCTAGGCTTGATATTTACTATTTTAGAAGAAAAATGGATGTTGAACATATTCAAACAAATGTTGCAGCTAAACTTCCATTACTCAAGCAAAACGAGTTTGAAATGTGGAGACTAAGGGTTGAACAATACTTTCAAGTGCAGGACTATGCACTTTGGGAGATCATTGAACAAGGCAATTCATTTAAACCCCAAATCACCACTACAACAGTAAATGATGCTCTTGTAACAAGAATACAAGATCAACCATCAAATGCAGATGAAAAAGTTCAGAAGAGAAATGATCTAAAGGCAAGGAGTATGTTACTGATGACTATTCCAAATGATCAACTTCTGATCTTTAACAAGTACAAAGATGCCAAAACCCTTTTTGAAGCAATTGTGGCTAGGTTTGGTGGTAATGATGCTACCAAGAAAACACAGAAAACACTTCTCAAACAACAATTTGAGAACTTCACAGCCACAACCAATGAGTCTTTGGACAGTATGTTCAATAGACTTCAGAAGCTTGCAAGTCAGTTAGCCATCCATGAAGTGATGATAACTCAAGAAGACCTAAACTCTAAATTTCTTAGAAGTTTACCTTCAGAATGGTCTATGCATGTCATTGTATGGAAGAACAAGTCAGATATTGACCAGATGAGTCTCAATGATCTCTACAACAATTTCAAAATAGTAGAGCATGAAGTAAAGAAGACTACTGGGTCAAGTTCTGGAAATATGGCTTTTGTTTCATCCCCAAACATCTCAAAGGTTGATAATGAAGAACAAGGTAGCAGAGAAGAAGGTACTGCTAATACAACCTTTGGTACTGCTAGTACTTCTGGTAGTACCAAATCCATATTAGATGAAACAATTGGGTGTGCTTTTCTTACATCTCAGCACAATGGGTCCGTATTATCATTTGAAGACCTTCAAGAGATTCATCCTGATGATCTTGAAGAAATGGACATAAAGTAGCAACTTTCACTTTTAAGCATTAGAGCCAAGAAGTTGATGATGAGGACTGGCAAGAAGATTTTGATAGATGGAAATGAGCCTGCTGGCTATGATAAGTCAAAGGTGGAGTGTTACAACTGCCACATGAAAGGTCACTATAGTAGAGAATGTAGAAGACCTAAGAAGCAGGATAACAAGGGTAGAGGGTTTGACAACAGAAATAAAGAAAGCTTTGAGAAGAAAGGAAGCTTTGAAAGCAAGAGTAAGGTTGTTGAAGTTGCTGAACCAAAAGCAATGGTTGCTATAGATGGCATGGGTTTTGATTGGAGTTTCATGGGTGAAGATGAGTCAACTTCTGATGAATTGGCTATGATGGCATTCTCCACCCCTGAGGTACAAATTATCAAATGTCCTAATGATTGTGAATCTTTTAAAGAATTAAAAATCATAAGTAAAGCTTATGATACAGAAGTATTAGAACATAGAAAAACCAATCAAACCTTATTTGACCATAAGTGTGGTATGTCCAAGCTAGAAAAGCAAATCATTCACTATAGAGAAAATGAACTCACCTTTACTGATACAAAAAATGCTCTTAATAGACAAATATTTTTGAAAGATTCAGAAATTGAAATGGTAAGGACTGAGTGCACTAAAGTGACTTTGGCTAGAGATAATATTCAACTGACTGTTACCAAATTGGAACTAGCTTCTGAGTGTACTAGGAGCATAGTAGAGAATCAGATGAATAAGAAAATAAAATCAGGGATAGGATACAATGAATGTCCACCTCCTTATAGAGGAATTCCATGTCCCCAAGGTAGTGATCTTGCTGTATCAGGTTTACATGAATTTGTTAACAAACCATTAGCTAAACCTGTAGTGATAAGTGAACCTTCTGAGAGTGCTAAGAATGTCTCACTCTCCAAGGTGCTCACTGATAAGAGACCAGATGTCCTAATTATTGAGGATTGGGTATCTGATGATGATGAAGATGAGACTATTCCTATCAAAGGAATCAAAGTAGGACCAATCAGTCCTAAGAAAGTAGAAGTTAAAGCTAAGACTAAAGCTGTTTTGAAGACAGTTGAAAGTTGTGAAAAATGTAATAACAAACCTAGGGGAAGCCAAAGAAATTGGAACAACCTAAAGTCACAACAACTAGGTGATGACTTTGTTATGTTTAATAAAGCTTGTTATTATTGTGGTAGCTTTAATCATCTTCATGCTTATTGTAATAAATGGGTTTCTGGGAGTAAATCAAAGTCTAAAACAAATGTTACTCACCCCAGAAAAAGTTTTGTTAAGTCTAACACCACGAATATTAAACATACTGTTAGACAACATAAGCCTGCTATTACAAAACCAACTGAAAATGGTACAAGAAACACTTTCAAAAGTGTACCAAAAGTTGAGAAAAGTCCTATTCAAAAGATATATGTGGTTAAAACAAAAATTTGGACACCAAAAACCAAAGGTCCTGCTAGACCAAAAGGTCCTGCTAGACCAAATGGTACTGTCAAATTTGGTATTGCCAAAATTGGTACTGATAGACCAAAGACCACACAATGGATTAGAAGGGAAAGTGTTGTTAAGTCCTCAGCATGTTGGATTTGGAAACCAATCCAATCAAAAGGTGCATCAACAATCCTGAAAAGGTTTGATTTCATTGATGCAAAGGGCAAACCCAAGTCTGTCATGGCTTGGGTACCCCAAGGAAACTAATATGTTTATTCATGTGCAGGAACATTCATCTGATATTGAAGATCAAGGATATGTTGATAGTGGATGTTCAAGGCACATGACAGGCAACATGTCATTCCTCTCAGACTTCAAAACATTTGATGGAGGATATGTTACCTTTGGGGGAGGAATAAAAGGAAAGATCACTGGTAAAGGTACTATCAAAACCAGTAAACTAGATTTTGAAAATGTGTATTTTGTGAAAGAACTTCAGTTTAATCTTCTTAGTGTCTCACAAATGTGTGACAAAAAGAACAATGTTCTATTTACTGACAATGAATGTATGGTTCTTTCTTCTGATTTTAAGATGCCTGATGAGAGTCAGATCCTTCTTAAAATCCCAAAAAGGAACAATATGTATAGTGTCAATTTAAAGAACATTGATCCCAAGGAAGGTTTGACTTGTTTGGTAGCAAAGGCCTCATTGGATGAATCTATGCTTTGGCATAGAAGGCTTGGTCATGTAAACTTTAAAACAATCAACACTATTGCAAAATATGATTTAGTAAGAGGTTTACCCAAAAAGATTTTCCAAAACGACCAAACTTGTGTTGACTGTCTAAAAGGCAAACAACATAGAGCTTCTTGTAAGCCCAAGACCCAAAACTCTATTTCTCAGGCTTTACATATGCTTCATATGGATCTCTTTGGTCCTACTAATGTGTGCAGCTTGAATGGAAAAAGATATTGTCTGGTTGTTACTGATGACTATAGCAGATTTTCATGGGTTTTCTTTTTAAGATCTAAACATGAAACTAGTGAGATACTTAAAACCTATATCACTGAGGTAGAAAACCAATCTGATAAGAAGGTTAAGATCATCAGGTGTGACAATGGGACAGAGTTCAAGAATAGAGTTATGGATGACTTTTGCAGGGAAAAAGGCATTAAAAGAGAGTTTAGTGTAGCTAGAACACCTCAGCAAAATGGAGTAGCAGAAAGAAAGAATAGAACACTTATAGAGGCTGCTAGAACTATGTTAGTAGATTCTAAGTTGCCTATTTCATTTTGGGCTGAAGCAGTTGGTACTGCTTGTTATGTACAAAACAGAGTTCTTGTGACAAAACCACATAGAAAAACACCTTATGAACTTTTCTTTGGTAGAAAACCATCTTTAAGTTTTATGAGACCTTTTGGTTGTCATGTCACTATTCTCAATACCAAAGATCATTTAGGCAAATTTGATGGAAAAGCAGATGTTGGCTATTTGATAGGGTATTCCTTGCAGTGTAATACCTGAAATTCCATAACATGTAAAATGACCAAATTGCCCCTGGGAATTTAAAACCTAAATAAAACATATGTAAAGCATAAAATAAATTCCAAACTTCTAGTAATGAGCAAGCTATGATCCCAAATAATTTTAACAACTACATTTAACTTTTATACAAGCCATGGAAATTACCAAAGTACCCTTGGCGCCTAATATAATTTTTAAATTCAAAGTTATAAAGTTATAAAAGGAAAATTAAAAGGAAATAAAGGGCATTAAAATTATATTGAATGCTAATTACTCCATTGACCAATTACTGAAAATTAGGGTCTATTAATCCCTCTAAGGATCGGCCATATCCATAATTTTACCACACACATTATTTTCTCCCATTCTCTCCAAAACCGATTGAACACTAAATCACCAAATAATCCTCAATTCATCCATTCGAATTTCTGGAAATAAGGCACCAATTTTCTTGTGTTCTTAAGGTTCTCAAGAAACCTAGAAAAATAGTTTCACGAATTTTAGAGGTCGGGTTTGCAAGATATCGAAATTCCTTCTCCTTTTCCATTCGATAGGTAATAATTCGATTTTTATTGATTCGATCATTGTGAAATTCATTCTCTATTTTTCTCACGTCCCTCACATCATGTATGGTCTGTGAAAAATGATTACAAGGTCGTGGAGTGGCTGTGGTGATCGTGGTGAATTCTTTGGTGTCGAGTTCTTGATCCGATAAGTCTAAAATCAAAGTGCCCTATCCGCTCGTTCAATAAATTATTGGGTATTTTTCTGAGCTTATACTAATCCTATATAACATGAGAAAAATGCTAAAACACATCCATGCATTGTATATTGATCGCATGATAATTATTGAAAGTGAAACCCTAGAATCGAATTAATTATCTAAATCATGTATGCGAATTTTCTGGATCATGTTAGTATTTTTCATGGCTTCTATAATCATCATATAACACTAGAAAAATGGCCATTCGAATTTTAGAGGCCTAAAACTATTATTTATGAAATTATGTATAATCGGCAAAATGAAAATAAAAAGGAATAATATGAACTAAACCCTAAATCAATTGAATTAATGTTTATATGATTGAATCTGGATGTTATTGGTATTAAAATGATTTGGTAATGATTGCATGATGATTGATTATAATTAGGGTTTGATTTAGTAGTAAAATTGTTTTACCGATTTGATATATATTAGTCAAGGGGATGTTTTGTAATTTTTGAAACTCATGGACTATTTTTAAAATGATATTTAGGACTGGTACAACATGGGAAAAATATAACTTGAGGGGTCTATATGTAAATTTGGTGTTTAAAAGGTTAAATGGGTAATTATATATGTTTAATAAATCGAATTGCAAATTAATTAAAACAAGGGACTAAAAACGTAAATACTGGAAACTTGAGGTCATTTTGAGTAAATTATAATGTTAAGATGTTTTGGTGTAAGTTTGGATAATTATAGGGGCCTATAGGTAATTATTTGGAATTTACAAATTAATATATATGTTTTATAAATTACAAGGACTAATTGTGTAATTATGAGAAACTAATGGATTAGATCGTACTATGCATGAAACTTAAGGGTATATTCTGAAATAGAATTAATATAAGGTCTAGTTGTGTAATTAGAATTAATATTTGAATAAAATGATAAATTATGTAACTTTAGGGTTTGTTTTGTAACTTTTATAAATAAAGGGTTTAAAGTGTAAAATATGAAACTCAAGGGGCTGATGTTGTAATTCTGAATAAATGGAGTATTTAAATAAGTAAATCATGATATTTTCATTCTAGACCTTTAATTTGGTATACTTGCAATTAAAACCCTAAACTATGTAAACTTGTCATGTTGAACCCTAAACTTTTACAACTTGCTAAAACCAACCCTAATCCCATAATGAGACTAAATTAAAGACTTAACTAAATCATAATACTTAAACTTCACTCATTATAGAAATCTGCTAATTTTGGAAACTTGCTAAATAAGGAAACTTTCTAAAAATGGAAACCTGCTAAAAATAGAAAGTTACTTAATATGGAAATGGGATCTTTAGTAATCATGTCTTTACTCCTCTAGGTGTGAAGAGGGAGTAGTTCTGTGATCCTGATCATCTTATTTCAGTGTGTTTCCTTTGTCAGCAATAAGGTACAGATATTCTGCCCTTCTCTAGTAAGGTGCCTTCGTCTCATTTTCTGATTTCTGGTTCATTTGTATGTTTCCTTGTTCCGTGAACCTTGCTTGTTTTCTTATAATGATTTGTCATGAACCTTACTATAGACCCTGACTTGAACTTTGAAATATTTTATATGAACCATTCAACTTGAACCCTTGTTTGAACTCCTGTCCTGATCCTTTGTTCTAAACCATGTCTTGAACCCTGATATAAATCATGACCTGGACCACCTGACACCTGATACTTGAACCTGACACCTGATACTTGAACCTGACACCTGATACTTGAACCTGACACCTGATACATGATACTGATTCCTGATGCATGACACCTGACACATGATATATGATACCTAACCCACAGTTTGATACTACGAGCCACTCACTAGGCATGAGGGTTTCATGTCCATGTCAGTCGATGCACCGATGGCATGACTCTAGGGTAGGAGAGTGATGACCTATCCCGTCCCTGTTATGATTATGATTTACGTAGAGGCAGATTCTGGCCACCTGGGGCGTATGGATGCATCCTAGACTTGACCTGACCTGACCTGTTACATGATATATATTATTTATGGTGACTGATGGTGTGTGCGATACACGTCTTTCACATACTGGGAGCTGATCACTCCATTTATTGATTGAGGACTCCCCTCATAATTGCAGGATACTAAGAGGTCTCCCCTCTTCATGTTTATGGCTACTGTTATGATTATGATTATGGTTTCATGTTATGGGCTCGTAGTGGATTACTGACCTTTCTTTACCTTGTACCTTTATCCTTTCCCTTATGACACCATGTATCTTTACCATATATTCTGACCATGTATTCTTACCATGTATACTTACCTTGTACTCTCATCATGTACTCATACTTCCATTTCTCATTTATTCATGTATTATTCATTATACTATTACTTGTTACGTTATATCTGTTCACTGAGCTCGTGTAGCTCAGCCGTGTTTTCTTTCCACACGGCAGGTATTTAAGCTAGGAGCTGGGCATGGCTTTGGGGTTGAGTGCACCTGAGTGGAGCTTGTTCTTTATAGCTTATCTATCACATGATTTCCTTAGACATTATGTTGCCATTGTTTAGGCGTTGAACTTATGTACTTCTTTTATTTCCTTTCATTTTGGATGTAAGTCATGTTGACTTATTGTGGGATTATGTTTTTGACTTCCGCTATTTTATTCATGGATACTATGTTTATCTGATATGAAACCATGTATTTGTGATATCTCTACCCTTGTCGGGTCGGGGTGTTACAATTTATGGTATCAGAGACAGGTTTCCGAAACCCGTTGGCTTAGGCCTTTGACCTGTGAGGATTGGGTAGACATTAGGTTTTCCTTTCGCGTACTCTTTTCCTTATTCTGCTCTGTCATATTTTGCTTCACCTTACTAATCGTCTTCGTAATTCTATAGATGGTTAACACTCGTCATCAGGAGTATAACAGTGGAGGAGATGCTGAAACCCCCAATCTGGAGGAAATGATAGCTAATGCTGTAGCCCGTCTGCTACCGGGTCTTAACACTGAGGCGGTGGTCAACCGGCTTATCAGTGGTGGAGCTGGCCCATCTGGGGGTGCTGGCAGTTCTTCTGGTGGTGGGGGCCGACCCACTACTATTAATGGGTGGCTGGAGAGTTTTAATAAACTCAAGCCGTTGTCCTTCACTTCTGCTGCTACTCCTCAGGCAGCAGAAGATTGGATCACCCACATGGAGAAACTGTTCGAGGTGTTAGGTTGTGAGGACGGGTTCAAGACTCGTCTGGCTGTATTCAAGCTAGAAGGTGACGCGCTCAACTGGTGGAAAGCGCACAAAGAAGCTAAAGGTGGCGACGCATATGTTCTTGGTTGTTCATGGGCTGATTTTCGTACCACGTTCTATAATCGGTACTTTCCTGCTTCCGAGCAGCAGAGGTTCATTAGGGAGTACAATACTATCTCTCAGCTTGATTCTGAAAATGCTGGGCAGTATCTGGAGCGGTTTCAGCGATTAGTCAGTTTTGTGGGGCCGCTTGCTGGGGATTCTAAGCAGCAGGCTAGGCAATTCAAATGGGGACTCAAGAGGTGGGTACTAGACCGTATACTTAATGATGAGTTTCGGGACCCGGCAGAATGTTGCGACGCAGCTCGCAATATCGAGATCTTTCATCAGGGTTCTGGGTATAAGAGGAACCGAGACGGGGATAGGATTCAGACTCAGGGGCAGAACAGGGACTATGGGGACCGGAGCGACAGGCGTTATGACTCTCGTGGGCAGGAGGATCGACGACATGATCATCGGAGGCAGGATTCTAGACAGAGAGATGATCGTTTGGGGCGCAGTGACAGCCAGAGACAGTGGAGAGATCGGTCTACTAGAGGTCAACATAATGACCGGGATACTGGAGCGAACAACCGGCAGGGATCATCTGAGAACGATAAACCTTTTTGTGTTTCTTGTGGCAAGATGCATACGGGAGTGTGTCGTACGACTTCAGGTGCTTGCTTTAGATGCGGTTCTACTATGCATTTGGTAAGGGATTGCCCTAAACAGAATCCGACGGCAGATGGGAACTACCTTAAACCTCCTCCTATTCCTAATACCGGCCGTGTTTTCGCACCTGCTCGTGATCAGACAGATAAAGCGTCGGGTATGTCCTGTTTCGTTTCCGTTCTATCTTTCTCTTCTATGTCCTTGCAAATTTCGAGGACGAAATTTTTTTTGTTAGTGGGGAAGAAGTTGTAATACCTGAAATTCCATAACATGTAAAATGACCAAATTGCCCCTGGGAATTTAAAACCTAAATAAAACATATGTAAAGCATAAAATAAATTCCAAACTTCTAGTAATGAGCAAGCTATGATCCCAAATAATTTTAACAACTACATTTAACTTTTATACAAGCCATGGAAATTACCAAAGTGCCCTTGGCGCCTAATATAATTTTTAAATTCAAAGTTATAAAGTTATAAAAGGAAAATTAAAAGGAAATAAAGGGCATTAAAATTATATTGAATGCTAATTACTCCATTGACCAATTACTGAAAATTAGGGTCTATTAATCCCTCTAAGGATCGGCCATATCCATAATTTTACCACACACATTATTTTCTCCCATTCTCTCCAAAACCGATTGAACACTAAATCACCAAATAATCCTCAATTCATCCATTCGAATTTCTGGAAATAAGGCACCAATTTTCTTGTGTTCTTAAGGTTCTCAAGAAACCTAGAAAAATAGTTTCACGAATTTTAGAGGTCGGGTTTGCAAGATATCGAAATTCCTTCTCCTTTTCCATTCGATAGGTAATAATTCGATTTTTATTGATTCGATCATTGTGAAATTCATTCTCTATTTTTCTCACGTCCCTCACATCATGTATGGTCTGTGAAAAATGATTACAAGGTCGTGGAGTGGCTGTGGTGATCGTGGTGAATTCTTTGGTGTCGAGTTCTTGATCCGATAAGTCTAAAATCAAAGTGCCCTATCCGCTCGTTCAATAAATTATTGGGTATTTTTCTGAGCTTATACTAATCCTATATAACATGAGAAAAATGCTAAAACACATCCATGCATTGTATATTGATCGCATGATAATTATTGAAAGTGAAACCCTAGAATCGAATTAATTATCTAAATCATGTATGCGAATTTTCTGGATCATGTTAGTATTTTTCATGGCTTCTATAATCATCATATAACACTAGAAAAATGGCCATTCGAATTTTAGAGGCCTAAAACTATTATTTGTGAAATTATGTATAATCGGCAAAATGAAAATAAAAAGGAATAATATGAACTAAACCCTAAATCAATTGAATTAATGTTTATATGATTGAATCTGGATGTTATTGGTATTAAAATGATTTGATAATGATTGCATGATGATTGATTATAATTAGGGTTTGATTTAGTAGTAAAATTGTTTTACCGATTTGATATATATTAGTCAAGGGGATGTTTTGTAATTTTTGAAACTCATGGACTATTTTTAAAATGATATTTAGGACTGGTACAACATGGGAAAAATATAACTTGAGGGGTCTATATGTAAATTTGGTGTTTAAAAGGTTAAATGGGTAATTATATATGTTTAATAAATCGAATTGCAAATTAATTAAAACAAGGGACTAAAAACGTAAATACTGGAAACTTGAGGTCATTTTGAGTAAATTATAATGTTAAGATGTTTTGGTGTAAGTTTGGATAATTATAGGGGCCTATAGGTAATTATTTGGAATTTACAAATTAATATATATGTTTTATAAATTACAAGGACTAATTGTGTAATTATGAGAAACTAATGGATTAGATCGTACTATGCATGAAACTTAAGGGTATATTCTGAAATAGAATTAATATAAGGTCTAGTTGTGTAATTAGAATTAATATTTGAATAAAATGGTAAATTATGTAACTTTAGGGTTTGTTTTGTAACTTTTATAAATAAAGGGTTTAAAGTGTAAAATATGAAACTCAAGGGGCTGATGTTGTAATTCTGAATAAATGGAGTATTTAAATAAGTAAATCATGATATTTTCATTCTAGACCTTTAATTTGGTATAATTACAATTAAAACCCTAAACTATGTAAACTTGTCATGTTGAACCCTAAACTTTTACAACTTGCTAAAACCAACCCTAATCCCATAATGAGACTAAATTAAAGACTTAACTAAATCATAATACTTAAACTTCACTCATTATAGAAATCTGCTAATTTTGGAAACTTGCTAAATAAGGAAACTTTCTAAAAATGGAAACCTGCTAAAAATAGAAAGTTACTTAATATGGAAATGGGATCTTTAGTAATCATGTCTTTACTCCTCTAGGTGTGAAGAGGGAGTAGTTCTGTGATCCTGATCATCTTATTTCAGTGTGTTTCCTTTGTCAGCAATAAGGTACAGATATTCTGCCCTTCTCTAGTAAGGTGCCTTCGTCTCATTTTCTGATTTCTGGTTCATTTTTATGTTTCCTTGTTCCGTGAACCTTGCTTGTTTTCTTATAATGAATTGTCATGAACCTTACTATAAACCCTGACTTGAACTTTGAAATATTTTATATGAACCATTCAACTTGAACCCTTGTTTGAACTCCTGTCCTGATCCTTTGTTCTAAACCATGTCTTGAACCCTGATATAAATCATGACCTGGACCACCTGACACCTGATACTTGAACCTGACACCTGATACTTGAACCTGACACCTGATACTTGAACCTGACACCTGATACATGATACTGATTCCTGATGCATGACACCTGACACATGATATATGATACCTAACCCACAGTTTGATACTACGAGCCACTCACTAGGCATGAGGGTTTCATGTCCATGTCAGTCGATGCACCGATGGCATGACTCTAGGGTAGGAGAGTGATGACCTATCCCGTCCCTGTTATGATTATGATTTACGTAGAGGCAGATTCTGGCCACCTGGGGCGTATGGATGCATCCTAGACTTGACCTGACCTGACCTGTTACATGATATATATTATTTCTGGTGACTGATGGTGTGTGCGATACACGTCTTTCACATACTGGGAGCTGATCACTCCATTTATTGATTGAGGACTCCCCTCATAATTGCAGGATACTAAGAGGTCTCCCCTCTTCATGTTTATGGCTACTGTTATGATTATGATTATGGTTTCATGTTATGGGCTCGTAGTGGATTACTGACCTTTCTTTACCTTGTACCTTTATCCTTTCCCTTATGACACCATGTATCTTTACCATATATTCTGACCATGTATTCTTACCATGTATACTTACCTTGTACTCTCATCATGTACTCATACTTCCATTTCTCATTTATTCATGTATTATTCATTATACTATTACTTGTTACGTTATATCTGTTCACTGAGCTCGTGTAGCTCAGCCGTGTTTTCTTTCCACACGGCAGGTATTTAAGCTAGGAGCTGGGCATGGCTTTGGGGTTGAGTGCACCTGAGTGGAGCTTGTTCTTTATAGCTTATCTATCACATGATTTCCTTAGACATTATGTTGCCAATGTTTAGGCGTTGAACTTATGTACTTCTTTTATTTCCTTTCATTTTGGATGTAAGTCATGTTGACTTATTGTGGGATTATGTTTTTGACTTCCGCTATTTTATTCATGGATACTATGTTTATCTGATATGAAACCATGTATTTGTGATATCTCTACCCTTGTCGGGTCGGGGTGTTACAGTATTCCTTGCAGAGTAAGGCCTACAGAGTGTTTAACACTTGCACTAGGCTAATAGAAGAAAATCATCACATAGAGTTTCAAGAGAAACTTACAAATGTGAAAGGAGTTGGACCAGATTGGATGTTTGATGTTGATAGGCTTTCAGAATCTATGAATTATGTGCCTGTTACAGGTACAAATGCTAATGATAATGCAGGTTTTGAAGACAATGTTGAAACTCCTAAAAATCAAGATTACATCTGGATGCCAATTTGGAAAAGTATGGATCTATCTTCAAGTCAAAAAGAACCTTCAAACACAACAAATGAGGGTAATGAAGAAGATCAAGGAACTCAGAATCAAGAGAATCAAGAAAGTGGTGCTAGTGACAATGGTACTGCTAGTTCTTCAGATGGTCCTGCCAGTTCAAGTATTGGTACTGCTGAGCCATTGAATGTTCAAATAGATGATTCTTTTCAAGAAGAAGTTGGGATTAGCAATCTTCCAACTACATATGAAGTTCCTAAAACACCAAACACTAGAATTCTCAAAGATCACTCAACTGATGATGTGATTGGAAGCATAACTTCTGGTGTTAGAACAAGATCTCAAGTTGGTTTATCTCAAGTCTTATCTCCATATGAAGAAGGGTTTATCTCCTCTATTTATGAAGAAAAGAATAATGATAGTTCCAATATATGCTTGTTTTCATGTTTTCTATCTCAGGCTGAACCCAAAAACATAAACAAAGCTTTGGATGATGCAAGTTGGGTGGAAGCAATGCAAGATGAGCTTCTCCAATTCAAGATTCAGAAAGTTTGGATATTGGTTGATTTGCCTAAAGGTCATAGGGCAATTGGAACCAAATGGGTGTTCAGAAACAAGAAAGATGAAAGGGGTATAGTGATCAGAAACAAGGCTAGATTGGTAGCACAAGGGTATACTCAAGAAGAAGGGGTAGATTATGAAGAAGTGTTTGCTCCAGTTGCAAGACTTGAAGCAATTAGGCTATTCTTGGCTTACGCTTCATTCATAGGCTTCACTGTCTATCAAATGGATGTTAAGAGTGCATTTTTATATGGTGAAATTGAAGAACCAGTATATGTGTCTCAACCTCCAGGCTTCATTGATGCTGAGTATCCAGACAAAGTTTACAAGGTTACCAAGGCTTTGTATGGTCTACACCAAGCCCCTAGGGCATGGTATGAAACATTGGCTTGTTTTCTACTAGAAAGTGGATTCCAAAGAGGCAGGATTGATCCAACTTTGTTTATCAAAAGAACAAAGAAAGATATCTTGCTAGTGCAGATTTATGTTGATGACATAATCTTTGGATCAACAAACCAAGACTTGTGTGTAAAATTTGAAAAACTTATGCATAGTAAGTTTGAAATGAGTTCCATGGGGGAACTTACTTTCTTTTTGGGTCTCCAAGTGAAACAATCCAATGAAGGCATATTTATCAGCCAAGATAAGTATGTAGCAGAGATCCTAAGGAAATTTAATTTTGCTGATTCTAAGGTTGCAAGTACACCAATGGATCCAGACAAAGGGCTACTCAAGGATGCTAAAGGAGAAGATATGGATTTGCACAATTATAGGTTTATGATTGGGTCTTTGATGTATCTTACATCATCAAGACCAGATATCATGTTCTCAGTATGTGTATGTGCAAGATTTCAAATACATCCCAAAATCTCTCATCTTACAGCAGTCAAAAGAATCTTTAGATATCTTAAGGGTCAACCTAGGTTGGGTCTTTGGTATCCAAGAGAATCATCTTTTGAATTGGTGGCTTATTCGGATAGTGACTATACTGGTGCAACTCTAGACAGAAAATCCACAACTGGTGGATGTCAATTTCTTGGTTGCAGACTAATCTCTTGGCAATGCAAGAAACAAACAATGGTGGCCTATTCTACAACTGAAGCAGAATATGTTGCTGGTGCAAGTTGTTGTGGGCAAGTTCTTTGGATCCAAAATCAAATGCTTGACTATGGGTACAATTTTCTTAACACCATTATTTATATTGACAATAGCAGTACTATTTGTATCATTAAAAATCCAGTTCAACACTCAAAAACAAAACATATTGAAATCAGACACCATTTCATAAGGGATTGCAATGAGAAGAGGTTAATTCAAGTAGTTAAAATTGATTCTGAAAAGAATTATGCAGACCTTCTCACCAAAGCTTTTGATTTAGGTAGATTCAAATATCTTGTAGGAGGTATTGGAATGATAAATCTTTGAAAAACATGTGTTTTTGTTCATAAAATTAACTGGTATTGGTTTTTAAACATGGTACTGCTAGTTAGTCAAAAGGTCCTGTTAGTTCATAATTGGTCCTGCTGATACAAAATTGCTATGTTTTGTTCATATAAAGGCTTGAATGTTTAAAATGCTATAGATCAAGTGCTTTGCATCTTGTTCTTTTGGTTTGCAACTAACACATTTCAGGTTGATAACAAAACAAGAGTTCTTCCAATCAAAAAGGAGCAACAAAAATTATATTCCTTTCAGGAGAGATAACAATCTTAGGGGAGGAATTAATAGCCCAGAATGGAAGAAAAACCAATTAATGAAAGGAAAGACAAGAGCATACAAGATGATGCAGAGTTGAAAAAGAGAGGGTTAGATCACATATCTAGAAGGGATGAAGCATTTCTCAAGAAGAAAATTCTATCTAGATCAAACTAAGGAAAGTCTCAACTCAAAGGCATGACATTAGATGATTTCACTTGTTGAACCAATCATCCAAGATACACAGCATCATTGCCTTATTTAATTTCCTCCATCCAAGGAAATTGCACCATCTTTAGGGCCATCATGGCTTTTGGTATTCAGCTCACCAAGTTTTCACAAACTTAAGAGTTGGCTAGTCCTAAAGCAAACGGCTTTTGGTAAAGACAAATCAAATCCGTTGATGGTTGATAGTTTACCAAAAACTATATGGTTGTTAACTAACCATACTTAATTGTAAAAAGTTAGCTAGTCCTTAAGCAAACGGCTTTTGGTAAAGACAACTCAAATCCGTTGATAGCTGGTAGTTTGCTAAAAACTATAAGGGATTTTTATAAAACTTTCAAAGGTACTGGTAGTTCAAAATTGGTACTGCTAGTATAAAAAGGTACTGCTAGATAGCCGTTGAGCCTGTCAGAAAAAGTTTTATCCGTTTGGCCTGGTAGTTAAAATTAGCCGTTGGGGTAGTTATGTAATTCACTGATGATTATATTATATTATATTTTACATATAAAAGATCTTTTTAACCGCCTTTTCATTTACTTATTTTAATCTTTCTTATTGTCGGTTAAAAGTAATTCTCTCATATCTTCTTTCATCAGTCACTATCATAATTCACATACACCTTTCATCTTCTACCAGTACTACCAACAAATCCCACCATCATATTCAAAATTTTCATTATGGCTTCCACAGTTGTTCTAGATTTTGTCCAACGTCACAATCAGTTAGCATTTTTGGAGAAGTCAGAGGATAATGCCTCATTTCATCAAGTAGTGGACTTTTTAAACAACTCCTACATCAGGTTTGCTTTGCTAGTCAATCCCACTATTTATGAAAATCAAATTTTGCAATTTTGGCAATCTGCTAAAATCAAAACTTCTGAAAATGGGGAACAAAGAATTAAGGCCAAAGTGGATGGTAAGCATTTGACTCTTACTGAGTCATCCATAAGAAGACATCTTCATTTGGATGATTCTGATGGTATTAGTCAATTACCAGATACTGAAATTTTTGAAAATTTAACAAGAATGGGGTATCATGCTGAGTCTAACAAACTCTCTTTTCTGAAAAAGCATCTTACTCCACAATGGAGATTTTTGATTCACACAATCCTTCACTGTTTGAGCCAGAAGAAAACCTCTTGGGAGCAATTTAGTGGAAACATGGCTTCTGCTCTCATTTGCTTAGCCACAAATAGAAAATACAATTTTTCTAAATATATTTTTGAAGGATTGATAAACAATGTGAAAAGTAAAACAAAGTTTTTGATGTATCCAAGATTTATTGGATGCATCATTGGAAAACTACAACATGTGTTGCTTCCCACAGACTCAATTTATGAAACACCAAAACTTTCTCACAAAGTATTTTCAAATATGAGAATTGGTTTTAGAGGGGAGGAAGTTGCACTTTTTGATGAAATGGTACCACAACATCCAGAAGAACCAACACCATCTGCTGATACACAATCATCTAGTTCTTCACATGGTTTCATTTCACAAACACATCAACAATCACCAATACCATCTCCAGTACCATCAGCAACACCACCACCATCACCACATCATATATCACAAACCCAATCACCTCAAACAATGCAAGAACTGAAAGACAAGGTGAAGTTCTTAGAGAATGCTCTTAAAAGTCAAAATGAAAGGTTTTCTAAGATCAACATCAAATTGGTCAAGAGGGTAAAGAGATTGGAGGGTGAAGTGAAGAAGCTAAAGGGTAAAAAGTCTGCAAAGGTTGTTTTATCTAGTTCTTCACAGTCAGATGCTGATAGGATAGATCACTCTTCCAAAAAGGGGAGGAAGGATAGGTCTGAAGATGAGGATGAAGAGGAGGAACAGGCTCAATTTAAATTCCATGATGGAACTCAAGTTTATGATGAAGAGCCTGTTGGATCAGGGCAAGAGCCTGTTGGAGCAGGGCAAGAGCCTGCTAGGGCAGAAGAAGAGTCTGCTAGGAGAGAAAGGCTATTGGCTATGGGGTATAAAGGGTCTGCTGAGAGAGTGTACAAGAGAAAGAGGGTTTTAATTGCTGATGAGCAATCTTCTGCTCCATCACAAGATTCAACTCCAAAGGATAAGGGCAAAGGTATTATGATTGAAGATGAGCCAAAGTCCAAGAAGTTGAAAAGAACTCAGCAAATTCAGATGGCTTTAGGAGAAGAAGAGGCCAAAAGGGTTCAACAAGAAGAGCTAGAAGCACTTGAAGCTTCAAGAATGCTTGCAGTAATGAAAGAGCAGAAAGATGCTGAAGATGCTGCTCAGACTCTTCTTGATACTCAAATTGCTCAAGAGACCTTTGATGCACAGATGTTATGGATTATCAATAATGATCCAAATTGTGAAAGGTCATGCAGCAAATATAGTAAATGACAAGACACTCAATTCTGATGAGAAGACTGAAGCACTTGAATCTTTCATCAACAAGAAATACAAAGAAGCAGCTTTGGCTGACATTTTTGAGAAGATGAAGGAAAGTCAGAAGAGAGGTTTTAAAGTGGGCCAAACTAACAAAGATCAAACAATCTTTATGAAGAAATTTTTGAAGAATCAGGCAAATTGGACTGATTATCAACTTAAGAAGAAATCTGCTGATGAAATCTTCTTTTTATATCTTCAAGCCTACAAGAATCTTTACTATAATGTTCCATCTGATGTACACCCCTCTATGAAGAAGAAAGATGCTCAGAAGAAAGAAGTAGCAAAGTTGGACACAGAGCAAGTAAGTAAAATGTTGATAACTTTACCTACTATCATACATGCTGATCCAATTAGGTCTAGACACCCTATAATTGATTGGGAAATACACCATGATAGATTTGGTAAGTCATGGAAAATATCAAGGGTTGGGGGACAGTCTGCTATCTTCAAGAATTTTGAAAATTTAGTTAGAGCATCTGATAGAGCAGATTTGGAAGAATTGTAGAATCTAGTGCAGATTAGGCTAGACACAACTTCTAGTACAGATGCTAAGGAACAAGAACTTTGGGTGGAATTCAATAGGATGTTTGATCCTGATCCCAAAGATGTTCATTGGAAATTTCCCTATTATGATCCTTCAACAACTTGGGAATTTCTAAGCCATAGCAATATTCATCACCTTTTCACACAGAGTGGGATAGAACTCTTTATGTTAGCTGAGAAAGAGTATCCACTTAGCTATGAAGTGCTTAAAGCTATGATCTCCAAGAGATTAAGGTGTGACAAGGATGAAGAAAACTCAGAAATTGTTCAGAGTTTGCTGAGGAGCATATCTGAGCAATATGAAAGAAAAAGGAAGGATAGAAAGTAAAGATTTTTGGAAGAGTTCTCTCAAATCCTCAAGGTATGTATTTTAATCATCAGAAACTTGTGTATTTTAATGGAAATAACAAGTTTAGGGGAGGATTGTTGGGAATAAAATGATCAAAGTCAAAGAGCCTGCCAATGTTATGAAGAGCCTGCTAGTTGATTTTGAACAAGTATGAAGATGTTCTACCAGTACCTTCTGGGTAGAAGGTACTGCTGGGTAATGAAGAGCCTGCCAAGCTTATGTCAAGTCGATTAGATATTTTGTAATAGATATTTAGTTGAATTATTAGTCTTTGTACAAAGTTATACGTTATGTAGAAGTAGATTAGTCTTCTGTGGTGACAGAGGAATATTATCAGAGTTGTACATGGGTAGTTGTATTAAATTGTAGGCGCACATAATAGTCAAAGTATAGTATAATACTCTTCCACTTGACAACATGTAATAAGATATCCTTATCTTATAAAAGGATATCTTAGTCACTACTTCATGCATGCATCTTTCACAACAAATAACCATAACTAAACTATCTCTCAAGTAACTTAGTTACACTTTCACAATTCCATAAAAGATTCAAGATTACTTTGTAATCCCGGTGATATTTAGATCATCCGTATTATTATCAATAATATTGAATCGTTTTGTGTTAACCAAAGTTGTGTTCTTTGTTCATTGCATTCACACGTTTACTTAAACTCACCACCTTGTGTTCTTTTAAAGTGTGTTGTAGTAGATTCCGCATGCTAAACACATTCAATACATAAATATCTCAATCAAGAACATATACAAATTTACAAAACCGTTCCACAGAGGTTTTTGCAACTACTGTTAGTGTACTTGCTAAGCTGAAGAAAGCAAAACCAGTAACCAAAGGTGTTGTGATACAAGAGCCATCATCCTCTCCAAAAGCTAAACAATCAACTCCACAGGTACAAGGCAAAGGTAAAGGGATTCTTACTAAAGAGCCTGTGGAGAAAACCATTATCAAAAGAAGAGCAATTAAAAGTTGATGCTGAAATTGCTATGAAATTATCACAAAAGTATGATGCAGAACATAAGACAATTTTGGAACAAAGGATAATACAAGAAGAAAAAGATGTAGAGTTAATAGCTTCATGGGATGAGGAAAGGGCTCAAGTTGCAGCTGATTATGAGCTTGCTAAGAAACTACATAAACAAGAGCAAGATAAGTACTCAGTAGATGAAAAAGCCAGGATGCTGAAAGAAATTTTTGATGCAAAAAAGAAGTTGTATGCAGAACAAAGATATGCTGCTAAGAAGAACAAGCCACCCACTCAAAAAAAAAAAAGAAGAGATCTCATGTACAGGTTTTTTTTTTTTTTTTTTTTTTTTTTTTTTTTTTTTTTTTTTTTGCAAAGGTAAATTTATATTAATATCAACAACACCCAATATGTACATCATAAACATCTACTCATGTGCAGGTATTTGAAGAATGTGGCCAGTTGGAAACTAAATGATTTGAAATTTTTGGATGATAAAAGAATTGAAGAATTATATGCATTTGCCAAGAGAAACAATGAACTCTTCTTGAATGACAGTTCAAAGAGAGCAGGTGAACAGTTGGAAATAGAAAGCAGTAAAAAGAGAAAACAAGAACAAACTGAGCAAGCTGTTGCTAAAGAACAAATGCAAGCTCACACTGAACTTGAAGTTGACTCTGTAGGAGAAGCCATAGATGCACAACCTTTAACTGTCAAACATCCCATTGTTGATTATAAGTCTGGATCTCATGGGGAAACAGTTTATTACGATATTAATAGGCATGATGGTTCTTCTAGAAGGTTTGTAAGCTTTCTTCACATGGTTCATGATTTTGATAGACGAGATATGATAGCTCTATGGAAATTACTCAAACAAAGATTTGGCAATAAGACACCAGAACAAGCTTATGATAGAGAAGTCTGGAATTATTTGAAGGTAATGTTTGAACCAAATCATGAAGATGAATGTTGGAGAAGACTAACGCACAATACTGTTATAGAATGGAAAAATTTTCAACGATGTGGAGTACATGCTTTAACTATGAATGAGTTGGTGATCTACATGCTTATAGAAAAGGATTACCCTTTAAAGTTTCACAAAGACATTCTACATCAGATATTGAGTGGGAAGAAAATACTCAACCTTCAGCTTAATTATGATGACATGGCATATGAACTGCTCAGGAAGATGGAAGAGTATCTAGGACCCAAGGACAAGAAATAGAATGTATAGTTATTACTGCTAGAATGTATAGTTTGACTTAAACAGGTATAGTTATTACTGCTTATGAGATAAACATATGTAGTTATTACTGCTAGAATGTATAGTTATTACTCCTAGAATGTATAGTTATTACTGCTAGAATTTATAGTCTGACAAAATATGCTTACATAAATGCTTACAATGGAGCCAAAACGTTGATATTTTTAAATTTTTAACTATTGCATAAGTTATCAGAAATGTGTGACCATATGTATCGAATTGTGACTACACTTAAATAATGTGTGACAAAATTTGACTATTGCCTATAGTCACATGATTGTGCTACAATTAAATGTGACCATACACATTCGGAATTGGCAGGAAAACACACACTTAACTTTAGACACACATATTAACTTACGTGACTATTTGTATCGAATTTTGGTCACACTTAATCATGTATGCCTATGGTTTAGTGTGACCATATATGACATTGGGTCACACATCTCAAGTGTGTGACATATATTTGTCACTTTTAAATGCATATCGTGACTATGCTTCAAACTTACTTTTCAGTTGTCACACATTTCAAATTCATATGTGGCTAAATTTTCAACAAAAACTAGCAGTCACACTTAAATAATGTGTGACAAACTTGAGCATATGATTTAGCCACATACACAATTACTTCGTGTGACCATATACGGATTTTGGTCACACTTTTCAATTGCGTGACATATATTTGTCACATATATATATATATATATATATATATATATATATATATATATATATATATATATATATATATATTCACATATTTATATATATAGTGTGACTAATGTTTCAACCTTATTTGTATCCGTCACACGTCCCAAATTATAAGTGACTAAAAAATAAAAATTAAAAATTACCAGATACGTATAGTCACGAAAATATTCAAATGTGTGGCTGTAGCCTCGGATGTAATTCCGAAATGGTCACACAAGTCGGATCAAGTGTGGCTGTTTATTTTATTCTGGTACATTTAGTCACATAAAAAGGCGACTGTGTGGCTGTTCGAAAAACAGCATGTGTGTCTAAATCCCATTTTTGTACTAGTGCTACAATTGAAGCTATCCGAATGTTTCTGGCGTATGCTACCCACAAGAACATCATCGTTTATCAAATGGATGTGAAAACTGCATTTCTGAATGGGCAACTCCGTGAAGAAGTGTACGTCACTCAACCAGAGGGCTTCATCAATCCAAATCATCCTAATCATGTGTACAGACTCAAGAAAGCCCTTTACGGCCTTAAACAAGCCCCAAGGGAAAGGTACGATAAACCGTTAACATTTTTACTTGCTAATCATTTTTACCAAAGGATCAGTTGACCCTACAAAATACCGAAGTATTATTGGGTCTCTCATGTATATAACAGCCAGCAGACAAGATATTTTATTTGCCGTATATCTATGCTCCCATTATCAATCAAACCCAACTGAAAGACACCTCTCTGAGGCTAAAAGAATCCTTCGATACGTAAAGGGAACCATTAACTTGGGGATGTAATACCCCAACCCGATAAGGGTAAAGATATCACAATAATGGTTTCATATCAGATCAAAACAAAGCATACATCTATAGTAATACAAGAATTTTCAAAGGTTACAAAATGAAATACAGAAACTACAAGGTTACAAATGAAACTTCCGATAAATACTAATTCTAAAGTATAACAACTTCTAATCATCTCTAATTCAGAATAGCTACCGGATCTTCTAAGTCCAAGGTAGTCTCCACTCATTCCCAGCTTCCTACTAAAACCTGCCGCAGGAAAAGAAATGCGGCTGAGCTACGAGAGCTCAGTGAACAGATATATCGATAACAAAATCAGTAACTGATAGCAGTACAAAGAAAATCCGGAATACAGATCATACAGATATAATCAGGGTACAGAGATAAATAATGGAATAAGAATGAAGAAGAAAGTATAAGGAAAAAGATAAGTAAAGGTTATAGGAAAACAGAAATCCACCACGAGCCCAGAACAGATAATATAATAACCATGTAACAAGATAAGTAATCTAGAGGGGATGCCTCTTCAAGTAACCAGATAATATGAGGGGTGTCCTCATGTATCAAATGGAGTAGCTAGCTCCCAGATATGTGAAAGACGTGTATCGCACACACCATCAGTCACCAGATATATATAACAGATAAACAGATACAGATAACAGAAATCAGATCAGATCTAGGATGCATCCATACGCCCCAGGTGGCCAGAGTCTACCAATACACACCAGATAAAATAAAGTCAGGGACGGGACAGGTCATCACTCTCCTGCCCTAGAGTCACGCCATCGGTGCATCAATGACATGGACATGAAACCCTCATGCCTAGTGAAACAGATAGTGGCTCGGGTATCAAACCGTGGGTCAAGGTCAAATACCATGTCATAATCAGTGTGTCATATCAAAAGGTTCATAGCATAAGGTTCATGTCACATATTTCAGAAGTAATATTAGAGGTTCAAAATCAATTAGGTTCAAATCAGAGTTTAACAGATTAAGGTTTATATCACATGTTTCAGAAGAGTATATCAAAGGTTCATAATCAAAAAGTTCATAGCAAAAGTACATTTAAGAAGTTTCTATCAAAAGTTCATTTAAAGCAATCCTTTAATATTGGTTTTCATAAAAATGGTCTTTCAAAGTAGTTTCATAAAAATGATCTTTCAAAACGGTTCTTCATAAAGATAGTCTTTAAAATAGCGTTCATAAAGGTTAGTAAAACTTCATATAAAAGTAGCATCATGTCGTACTCATAAACATTATTGTAACAAATGATTTTTCTCAAAACATTTCCAATTCATAATTAAAAGGTTTCCACATCATAGATTTATATCAGAGGTCATAACAAAGGGAATCATAGGATAGTTTCAAAGCAAAGGAAATCATAGCAATGGAATCAAATCAGAAGCTAAACAGATCAGACTATGAGAGAGATCATAACAGGGTTCACAAAGCAGGGGAAGCATAGCAATGGCTTAGGGAAACAAGACAGAAAATAGAGAGAGTTCATGAGAAACCTGTGAGAATGTTTAGAATATCTGTACCTTGTTAGCAAAGCAGATAAACAAGAAAGCAAACAAACACTGAACAGATCAAGGCTTCTCCTTCTTCACACCTAAAGGAGTAGAAGACGGAATTACAAAATAGTCTAACTCAGATTATTACTTTTAGTTTACCTTTCCATTTTAAGTAACTTTCCAGATTTAGTAACTTTCTATTTTTAGCAGGTTTCCAGAATTAACAGATTTTCACATTTAGCAAGATATTAATATTTCAGATTAAGTTAAGTCCTTATTTAAGGCTTATTACGGTATTAAAGTATCTTTTAGCAGGTTACAAAAGTTTAGGGTTTATTATGACAGATTTTCATAGTTCAGGGTTTTAATTGTAAATTCATCTAATTCAAAGGCATAAAGTGAAAATACTTTAAGTTACTGACTTAAATACTTATTTTATTCAGAATGACATCTTAATCCTTTTAGTTTCACAATTTACAGATTATACCCCTCTAGTTACCATATTTACAAAACAAACCCTAGATTTACATAATTTACAAATTAAACCCTACAATATCCATATTTACCAAACAAGCATCTTATTTTACATAATTACAGAATGTAACATTAGAATTAAGTATATTACAGATCAGATCCCTCAGAATTCAGAATTTACATAAATGGTCCTTTAAGTTTACAAAACTTATAAATTAAATCATAATTTCATAACAATTACATATTAAGCCCATAAATCCTCAAAATTACACATTACAATTTTAATATCAGTATTTACTCAGAATAACATCAAGATTCCAGAATTTACACTTTTAGTCCCTCTATTTTAATTAATTACAAAACAACCCTTATAAATACAATTAATTCATTATCTTGCAATATTTACACTTAGGACCCTCAAGTTATATTTTTCCCACATTCCTACAGATGTATATAACATTATAAAAATACCCTACAATTTTCAAAGTTGGCAAAACAGGTCCTTACAATTTTAAAATCAAATCGGATTGCATAATTAAATTCCAAAACAAGCCCTAATCTCATCCAATCATCATTAGCATTTATTACATCAGATTTCACAAGAAAAACCCTAACCCTAATTCGTACTAGGGTTTTATCAATTTTTCTTAATTATTTTACATAATCCGATTTAAACAATAATTAGCATCAATTAATCTAGGCTTCTAAAAATCAAGTGGCTATTTTTCCTAGCTTATATTAACATCAAGAACATATAAAAATATGGTTGCACCTCAGAAAATTCATATAGCATGATTTACGAATTAAGTTTGTTTTATGCCTTTTATTTTCGTATGCCTTAATAACCATGCATGATTCGTGTTTCTTATTTTTCTTAGGTTATATTCGACCCATAGATCACTAGAAAAAATGCTGGATAATTTTTAGAACTTAAGAATAAGTCTTGAAAAATCATTACCTCTCGGATGACACAATCAAAGAAAACAATTACAACGAACAAACGAAGGCTTCTAAATTCAGGTTCCTATTTTTCTTAGCTCTTTAATACTCCAAAGAACACCAAAAAATTATTGGTTTAGGTCCAGAAGTCGTGTGGAGGGTTTGGAGAATTTTTCTTGGTCGATTTATGTTTATCGGATTTCTTAGGGTTTTTAGGAAATAAAAGATTTTGTATTTATATTATTAGAACCGACTTTAGGAAGAATAAAATCCAGATTTTTAGTATTAGAATTATACACAAATTAGGATTTGTATTTTTGTATATTTTCCATATTTATTTTGATACTTTTCTTAATTATAATTATTTTACAAAACATAATTAATTTAAATAAATGTAATTCGGATCCTAAATAATATGTACATGTGAATTAAAAATTTTGGACATTCAGAAATAATATAATGTTGTCCCAGAAATTAATTTACTTCATATGTAGTTCGTTTTCAGAAATTTGGAATCATTTCAGAATTTTATAAGTTATGTATTTAGGTTTTATGGTTTCAGGGGTATTTTGGTCATTTACATGCTTTCTAAATTTCAGGTATTACAACTTCTTCCCCTCTAACAAAAAAAGTTCGTCCTCGAAATTTGCAGAAAGCAGAAAGAAAATAGGACGGAAACTAAACAAAGATATATCCAGACCTAATTGATGATAATCGGATTTTCTCGGAAGAGACGTAAGAATTACACAGGATTTTGACGGATATGGCATCCACAGAATTTGAATTGACAGATCAGATTAGAACGTACAGAAATAGGTTATCGATCACATCAATTGGAAGAAGTTTTATAACAGAACCTAAGATTATTATCAGAAGTTCAGAGGTCAGCAGAATGCGTGACTAGAATCCAGACGTATCAATTCACAGAACAGTGGAAGCAGATTACGCGTACAGTCAGAATGAACTTACAGTCTCACTAATGCAGATAATCTCAAACAGTTATCAGAATTTCTAAAGTTCTAAGGCACTTCTCGAAATATCCTATGCCCACAACAAGTGCACGTTATATGATGTAAGTATTATCACGTTGGCCAGACGTCATAATACTGGCATCATATAAATATGCCCTCATGATGGTCATACTTTATCTCAAGTCGTGAACAGAACAACTTATCTTAATCCACCTAGCCTTCCTACGGTCTCAGAGGTCATCAAAATCAAATACCCTAACTAAGAGGAGAACGAATCACTCGAAAGAGTTAACGGAAGTCCCAGAATGTCTATCAGAATTTGGTACATCAGATCATCCATCATTCATCAAATTTCACATAGCAAAACCATCGTCCAACATACGCAGAATGAACACAGAGCGGAATTACTAATAGGGAACCTAAATCATTCAAAGGATTTTATCATCAGGTAACAGAATTTTGAATAGGTCAAGAGGAAATGAATTACGTCATCCATAGCTTCATCCATCACAGAATTAATTCTTTCAAACACAAACGTTCGCTTCAGAATTTTCATCCATTCAAACTCATGATCTCAATTTCCATTCGCAAGTCTGCTTCTGCTCTCAATTCATCTTAGTACAACTAAAATGAATAGAGAAGCAAGACTGCGAGTTTTGGACAGGTCTTCTAGCACAGTTCAGAATTCGCCAACTCAGACTGCTGTAGTCACCGGATGCCTGGTAGTGTTGTCCGCTACAATCTCTGAACGCCAATCAAATCTACTCTTCCAGAACAAAGGGTCATTCTATTTAACATGCTGTCATACTATGACAATTGTCCAAATACTCGTGAAAACATGATTCTTATTAGTCAATACTATTGGCATTATTTAAGACTCATAATGGTCACAATGAGTACGAAAACAGTTTTCATAAATCGTTCCGGGGAAAACTTCATATCTAATTCACATCACCAATCTTTACGAATAAAACTGAAATACTTTACGGAAATTGTTCTCAGTTAGTCATCTCCTATCTTAGGAGTTCTTGTGGTTGCTTCTTCAGTCCTTCAAACATTAAATGAGGTTGTCTGATACAGAGTTCACAAGGATAGAATAATTTAATCATTTATACTCGGAAATGAAAAGTGATTATGGTTGAGATTACGGTTAGGTTTACGATAGTTGATACGCTGACGCAGAATTTTCTCTTTCTTCTTCATAAACTAATAGGGTATTCAAAGTAAACACTGAGGTGAACAAGGTCATATTCCATCAGCTTCTTCAATCTCTCAACTTCTATAGCATCATGGTTCGTCAAATGAGATCAGTTCAAAGTCAATTCCACTTCTCAAGCAGGAGGGAAACCCATGAGTTTCATCAGAAAGCACCAGAAAAATTTGTACAACAAAACTTCCAATGCCAAAACTTTCTAATGGTGGATACTAATAGGTGTCAGGAGAAATTTGACAACAAATAGATTTCTGAAGTCACATATCAGATACGGTAATCCCTGGCAGCTTATGAGGGCCAGCCAATCCATAACTTAAAGACCTCAAAATCGAATGTATCAAAAGTAAACGGATTCGTAGGATGAGCACGGTCGCCAAGCCAGACGGATAGCTCATATATCAAGGTCAAGTACATGGTTCATCAGAGTGTGGAAATAGATAAGCGAACAATTCAAGGTGTTGGAGTCTTGTTTAGCTATTTAGCATAAGTGGCAGGTAGGTTGTGAATCATCGGTAATACGAATATCGTATACTGTCAAAGTGAGACGTATGAAATATCAGTTATCAGCATCATCATGCTCAGTTTACAATTCCATACAGAGATGGTATTTGCATCAAATCCTTCCAAAGGAAAACTGATTGGCAAATAAGATTCATCATTCAAGGGAGGGAATAAACTTATATACCCAAGGTTAATAATCACCAGAGTTCTAATAGGAGTAGTAATGGATTTGCAAGGCAGAATAGTATCAGATGATACATTTATATCCAGTACGGAAATGAATTTATAGAAGGTGTCAAACACATTAGGTTACACGGCCTTCGGGATGGTCGGAAAGATATCAGACTGTTTATCCAGCAGGTCGGAAGTGAAGGTCAAAATAAGGTAGTGGCAGCAAAAGTTTAACAACCCGTAATCATGGTAGGGGTTCCAAAATTGTTTCAAACGCCAAAGGTAAGACATAGAAGGATAGTTGCCAATATTAAATGATCAGTCAATTAACCCTTATAAGAACACCAGACTTCTTATGGGAACAGGGATGGTTAAGACGAAATTAAATAGTGTCAAAAGATTCATAAATGATTATCAGAAGCAAGAAACAACTAACAGAATGTATTAAGTATATCATCGTCATGGAGATTCTCAGAATGCCCGAAGAGGCATCAGAATGATTAACAAAAGGATCAGAGGTTGGAGTCGGAATCTGAAGGCAAGGATCAAATAGTGTCAGACAATTACTATGCAATTTTCAATGCTTCAGGTTTTATTTAGGTTTCAATTCTTAGGTGGTGCAAGGCATAAGCTCTAAATTTCCAAATGTGATTTCAATAGTCTTTAACCAAAAGCAAGGCACGAATCAGAGTGATGCGGAAGCAATGCTACTTAAACATATGACTTATAGTCTACCCATTCCTCACTGGTCAGAATTTAAGTTCCTATAGGGAAATCCTAAAGCAAATTATCAAAGGTTGTCCTACGAGCGCCTACAGTGGAAACTTAGTGGTCCAGACTTCACAGGTCAAGGGTAAATGTATTACGAGTCGCAGCCTGTCTCTCTAATACCATAAATTGTAACGCCCCAACCCGATAAGGGTAAAGATATCACAATAATGGTTTCATATCAGATCAAAACAAAGCATACATCTATAGTAATACAAGAATTTTCAAAGGTTACAAAATGAAATACAGAAACTACAAGGTTACAAATGAAACTTCCGATAAATACTAATTCTAAAGTATAACAACTTCTAATCATCTCTAATCCAGAATAGCTATCAGATCTTCTAAGTCCAAGGTAGTCTCCACTCATTCCCAGCTTCCTACTAAAACCTGCCGCAGGAAAAGAAATGCGGCTGAGCTACGAGAGCTCAATGAATAGATATATCGTTAACAAAAGCAGTAACTGATAGCAGTACAAAGAAAATCAGGAATACAGATCATACAGATATAATCAGGGTACAGAGATAAATAATGGAATAAGAATGAAGAAGAAAGTATAAGGAAAAAGATAAGTAAAGGTTATAGGAAAACAGAAATCCACCACGAGCCCAAAACAGATAATATATTAACCATGTAACCAGATAAGTAATCTAGAGGGGATGCCTCTTCAAGTAACCAGATAATATGAGGGGTGTCCTCATGTATCAAATGGAGTAGCTAGCTCCCAGATATGTGAAAGACGTGTATCGCACACACCATCAGTCACCAGATATATATAACAGATAAACAGATACAGATAACAGAAATCAGATCAGATCTAGGATGCATCCATACGCCCCAGGTGGCCAGAGTCTACCAATACACACCAGATAAAATAAAGTCAGGGACGGTACAGGTCATCACTCTCCTGCCCTAGAATCACGCCATCGGTGCATCAATGACATGGACATGAAACCCTCATGCCTAGTGAAACAGATAGTGGCTCGGGTATCAAACCGTGGGTCAAGGTCAAATACCATGTCATAATCAGAGTGTCATATGAAAAGATTCATAGCATAAGGTTCATGTCACATATTTCAGAAGTAATATCAGAGGTTCAAAATCAATTAGGTTCAAATCAGAGTTTAACAGATTAAGGTTTATATCACATGTTTCAGAAGAGTATATCAAAGGTTCATAATCAAAAAGTTCATAGCAAAAGTACATTTCAGAAGTTTCTATCAAAAGTTCATTTAAAGCAATCCTTTAATATTGGTTTTCATAAAAATGATCTTTCAAAGTAGTTTCATAAAAATGATCTTTCAAAACGGTTCTTCATAAAGATAGTCTTTAAAATAGCGTTCATAAAGGTTAGTAAAACTTCATATAAAAGTAGTATCATGTCGTACTCATAAACATTATTGTAACAAATGATTTTTCTCAAAACATTTCCAGTTCATAATTAAAAGGTTTCCACATCATAGATTTATATCAGAGGTCATAACAAAGGGAATCATAGGATAGTTTCAAAGCAAAGGAAATCATAGCAATGGAATCAAATCAGAAGCTAAATAGATCAGACTATGAAAGAGATCATAATAGGGTTCACAAAGCAGGGGAAGCATAGCAATGGCTTAGGGAAACAAGACAGAAAATAGAGAGAGTTCATGAGAAACCTGTGAGAATGTTTAGAATATCTGTACCTTGTTAGCAAAGCAGATAAACAAGAAAGCAAACAAACACTGAACAGATCAAGGCTTCTCCTTCTTCACACCTAAAGGAGTAGAAGACGGAATTACAAAATATTCTAACTCGGATTATTACTTTTAGTTTACCTTTCCATTTTAAGTAACTTTCCAGATTTAGTAACTTTCTATTTTTAGCAGGTTTCCAGAATTAACAGATTTTCACATTTAGCAAGATATTAATATCTCAGATTAAGGTATTAAGGTATCTTTTAGCAGGTTACAAAAGTTTAGGGTTTATTATGACAGATTTTCATAGTTCAGGGTTTTAATTGTAAATTCATCTAATTCAAAGGCATAAAGTGAAAATACTTTAAGTTACTGACTTAAATACTTATTTTATTCAGAATGACACCTTAATCCTTTTAGTTTCACAATTTACAGATTATACCCCTCTAGTTACCATATTTACAAAACAAACCCTAGATTTACATAATTTACAAATTAAACCCTACAATATCCATATTTACCAAACAAGCATCTTATTTTACATAATTACAGAATGTAACATCAGAATTAAGTATATTACAGATCAGATCCCTCAGAATTCAGAATTTACATAAATGGTCCTTTAAGTTTACAAAACTTATAAATTAAATCATAATTTCATAACAATTACATATTAAGCCCATAAATCCTCAAAATTACACATTACAATTTTAATATCAATATTTACTTAGAATAACATCAAGATTCCAGAATTTACACTTTTAGTCCCTCTATTTTAATTAATTACAAAACAACCCTTATAAATACAATTAATTCATTATCTTGCAATATTTACACTTAGGACCCTCAAGTTATATTTTTACCACATTCCTACAGATGTATAAAACATTATAAAAATACCCTACAATTTTCAAAGTTGGCAAAACAGGTCCTTACAATTTTAAAATCAAATCGGATTGCATAATTAAATTCCAAAACAAGCCCTAATCTCATCCAATCATCATACCATAATTTTCCAATTATCATTAGCATTTATTACATCATATTTCACAAGAAAAACCCTAACCCTAATTCGTACTATGGTTTTATCAAATTTTCTTAATTATTTTACATAGTCCGATTTAAACAATAATTAGCATCAGTTAATCTAGGCTTCTAAAAATCAAGTGGCTATCTTTCCTAGCTTATATTAACATCAAAGAACATATAAAAATATGGTTGCACCTCAAAAAAATTCATATAGCATGATTTACGAATTAAGTTTTTTTATGCCTTTTATTTTCGTATGCCTTAATAACCATGCATGATTCGTGTTTCTTATTTTTCTTAGGTTATATTTGACCCATAGATCACTAGAAAAAATGCTGGATACTTTTTAGAACGTAAGAATAAGTCGTGAAAAATCATTACCTCTCGGATGACACAATCAAAGAAAACAATTACAACGAACAAACGAAGGCTTCTAAATTCAGGTTCCTATTTTGCTTAGCTCCTTAATACTCCAAAGAACACCAGAAAGTTATTGGTTCAGGTCCAGAAGTCGTGTGGAGGGTTTGGAGAATTTTTCTTGGTCGATTTATGTTTATCGGATTTCTTAGGGTTTTTAGGAAATAAACGATTTTGTATTTATATTATTAGAACCGACTTTAGGAAGAATAAAATCCAGATTTTTAGTATTAGAATTATACACAAATTAGGATTTGTATTTTTGTATATTTTCCATATTTATTTTGATACTTTTCTTAATTATAATTATTTTACAAAACATAATTAATTTAAATAAATGTAATTCGGATCCTAAATAATATGTACACGTGAATTAAAAATTTTGGACATTCAGAAATAATATAATGTTGTCCCAGAAATTAATTTACTTCATATGTAGTTCGTCTTCAGAAATTTGGAATCATTTCAGAATTTTATAAGTTATGTATTTAGGTTTTATGGTTTCAGGGGTATTTTGGTCATTTACATGCTTTCTAAATTTCAGGTATTACAATTAACTTGGGGATCTGGTATCTGAAGGATTCTGGTTTTAAACTAATAGCCTTTTCAGATGCTGATCATGCAGGATGCTTAGACATACGCAAAAGTACATCTGGTGGAGTGCAGTTTCTAGGAGACAAACTTGTATCTTGGCAGCCAAAGAAGCAGGATTGCACATCAATATCATCAACAGAGTCGGAGTATGTAGCCATGTCAGCATGTTGTGCTCAATTCATTTGGATGCGATCACAGCTGATGGACTACGATTACATTTACAATAAGATTCCCATGTACAACGACTCCAAAAGTGCCATTGCCATCTCATGCAACACGGTTCAACATTCAAAGTCAAAACATATCGCACTCCGATATCATTTCATCAAAGAGCATGTTTAAAATGGTACAATTGAATTATACTTTGTAGGTACTAAATACCAATTAGCTGACTTATTCACCAAAGCCTTGCCCCATGCAAGATTTGTGGAATTAGTTCACCAAATTGGTATGCGGTGTTTGACTCCAGATTATTTGAAAAACTTTCTTAAAAACACTTAAGACAGTCAACCACCAAAACATTTTATAAATATTTTATCCAAAAACACTAAAAGATTTTCATTTACTTATTAAAAAAAATGGAAGTACAAAATTTCCATCAACACTTTGTTCAAATAAAAAACAATTTTACCATTTTTCCCGAACAAGTGTTGAGGGGGAATAAGAAAATTTTTAAATATTTTTCAGAAATTGTACTTTCATATTTTCAAAAAGATGTTGTTTTATTTTAATTGTGTTGGTAAAATTTTCTCCGGTAAATACCCTCCTTGTACTTAAATTTCTTTCAAAAGTTTAAAAGAATTTACGTCTTAAGTCGAGGGGGAGTAGTAATATTGTTCTTGCCAAATAAATGACTAGGTATTTCTATTTCATGAGACAAGGAATAAGGTGGCAAAGTTATGTGGTTAAAGGACCAATTGTGTCAAAATTTCAAAATCAAATGTTAGTCAAAACCAACGTTGACTGTGTATTTATAACACATGCATACATATTTACTTTCTTCACCAACAAATCCAACGAACCAAAATCAATCGTCAAATCCGTACATAAACCTTCAAATATGTAAGTGTTTTTATGTTCTTTAAGCAAATATAAACAAGGGTTTTTGATTGTTTAACGATCAAACGGTTAATTTTTTCACAATCAACGATTTAGGGTTTAGGGTTTTTAATGAATTGGGGAAAACCGTTTTAGTATGTTAATGTGTGATGTTTGTGGTGTGATTTGATCCTAACAATGTCCTAAACATGTTGCAATAACCTAATCATTTCCAGAAACATCAATTGATCGATTTTGAATTTAGGGTTCATACGAATCAAATTGGGGAAATCTGTTCTTGTGTGTTTTGATGTAATTAAATTAGCGGGAAAGTGTTTAATCACGATATTGGAAACTTGAATGCATGTTAATTAAACCATAAACATGTTAAGAATCAAAATTAAGGTTTAGGGTTTAAGGGTGCATGTTCAGTCACCATCTTCAATTCTTGTTGTTAAAAATTGTTATAACTTGGACAAAACATTTAGAATTGCCTCAGGAACACTCGCCAATCATTGCCTCAAACATCTAACATGTAAATCTCTTGTTCGTAAAACTTGGTCTAAGGGTTTTACGTAGAAGCAAATATGGGACTGTTATGCTTAAATGTGTCAGTTGTTGAGTGTATAATCATGATTAGATAAGTTGTTTGTCAGTGGTTTGTTGTTTAAATGACAGGATCAAGAAGTTTGTAAGAAATCAAAGGTTACGAATGCAAATTTTACGCATAAGCGTCTACAGTGGAATACAAATTTCTTGGAAAGAAATTCGTAAAATGTTTACGCATAAGTCATATTCTTATGCATACGAATCATTCTTATGAATAAGTCTCATGTTAACGAATAAGACATATTCATAAGAATAAGTCGTATTCTTACGCATAAGACTCATTTATATGAATAAGTCTACTGTTTACGAATAAGGCATATTTTTACGAATAAGTCTCATTCTTACGCATAAGACTCATTTATATGAATAAGTCTAAAGTTTTTGAATAAGGCCTATTCTTACGAATAAGTCTCATTCTTACGCATAAGACTCATTCTTACGGATAAGTATAATGTTTACGAATAAGGCCTATTCTTACGCATAAGTTGCATTCTTACGCATAAGGCTGGTTTTTACGAATAAGCCATATGTTTACGAATAAGACTACCTTTTACGAATAAGTCACAATTTAAGAGTTTGTTTGAAAATGAATTACCTTTTGTCACTCTTATTAATCAGTTCAAAAGATTCTAATATTGTAATGTGTATGTGTATCATTAAAGTTAATATCTCATCAAACATAAAACATCACAACAACAATTAGAGGACTTAATGTGACTTAAAATAAAAAAAACTCATTCCACTGATTTTATAACAACAAACAAGGTCTAAGACAATGAATCAGACTTATACCATTTACTAACAAACTGTGTTTCTTCAATGTCTGTTTCTATGACTTATGACTTTCAGATCACAACAATGGCTGTACCACAAGCTAATGTAGAGACCCCACAAAAGCTCACAATGGAAAACATCTTTCCTGTAGACTACAACAAAGTCATTGGAAAAAATAATCTCCGTGTTGAATTCAAAAAGTTCACATGCACTGAATCATCCTGTCAAGTAGCAGTGGAAGCTCTTAAACACCATCCTTACAAATTCATGATGACAAAGTTTGCCTCCGTCCCAGAGTTCTACATTCATCAGTTCTGGAACGCAATTTAACTTGATATGAGTGAAGAATCCTTTACTTGCACTCTACACAAACGTCAAGTCACTGTGGATATGGATACTCTTCGCTCAATACTCCTCTTACCAACACTTTGTCCTACTGAAGAATATCACCCGACTCCATCAGAGAATGAAGTTCTTGACTTTCTCAGAGAGATTGGTTATGATGAATAAGAAGAGGTTGTTTCAACACATTCAAGAGTGAATATCAAGAATATGCCACAGCCTTGGAGAACTATGTACATCATCATTGCCAAATCTGTATCCGGAAGAGACAGTGGGCATGAGCATCCCAAATTTCCACATCTTCAGATATTTTTGGGCATGGTCTATGTTAAACTGATTGACTATGCAAGCCTCATTTGGGAAGACTTAGTGAAACACATACAGAAGGGAGGTGACAAGATTCCTTTTGTTAGATACACTAAGTTGCTCATCAAAAACTTTCTCGATGAATTCGATGATATTCCTCGACGACTTGATGATGAGGACAAGCATACTATTAAGAATGAGCATGCATTAAAGATGATCAGGATAATAGGAAAAAGTACTCGAAAGCAAGGAATAACACTTCCTGATTTTCTTCTTACCGAGAAAGTTAAAGCCGCAACATACTACAAATACTATTTAGAAGCTCTTAAAGAACAGAAGGTCGGATTCTTTGATGAAGAAACTCAAGCTTCATCTGTCAAGACAAGAGGTCAGAAGGGAGGAAAATCAGGTAGCTCTGGTAGCACTATAAAGGCCAAAAAGCCTGCTCCTCCAAAGATCAGAAAGAGAAAAGTAACTGTTAAAGTTATTAAACCAGAACCTTCTCCTGAACGATCACCTCAACCTGCAGAAGAATTAGAAATAGAATCTGATGAGCCAGTGGTCTACAAAGAAGCTCATGCAAGTGAAACCGTGACTACTGATGAAATGAAGAAAAAACAAGAAGAAGATGATGAGATGAAGAAGGAATCATTTACTGAGCTTGACAAAGAAATCGACGACTATTGTGCGGAAACGAAAGATGAAACGAAGGTTGACAATGAGAAGAAATTAAAGCAACCAATGATGGAGGAAGAACAATAGACTGAAGATGACATGGACTTCGGGCTAACGACTGAAGAAATAAATGAGAGAAATTTCAAGAGTGGCCTTCTACAAAGCAGAATAACAACATTTGAAGGACAACAACCACCTCCTCTTCTGGTTAATCAACCCAGTGAGGAAGGGGGTTCCAGCAGTAGAGCTCAACCAATCATTACACCTAATCCTGATCTGGTTAATCAACCTAGTAAGGAACAAGGAACAGACACGGAACACCAAAAGTCTACAAATATTTGTCCATGAACAAAAGGAACAACCAGAGGATGAGGAAATACATGATACTGAAGACCAACATGATGATATGGGGGAGAACTTATTGATTACTGATGATGATGTATGAAAGGCTGCAGAAGAAGTCGCCATAAAGGAAAAAGCTAAAGAAGAAGAAGAAAGCAAACTGAAGGAAATTGAGGATGCCAAACTAGCTGAAGAAGAAAGACTACATGATGAAGCTGATAACTACATCATAGACAATCTCAATCATAAACCTGAGACTTCTCCTCCTTCACATAAAGACTTAGAAACAAACATTCACAAAGACACTTCAGCCATTCCTGAATCGTCAACACAATCATCACCTCCACCAACACAAGCAACATCAAAATCCACTCACAAATCAATCAAGAAACCAACTTACACATGGATGTCTCAAGCCAATGTTAAAATTCAAAATTTCGTAAAGAAAGCTCGATTCAAAAAACACAACAAACTTGAAGATAAAGTTAAAACACTCATGAGCCTTGTCACTGGTTTAACCAATCAGATGATTGATCTACAACAAACCAAGCAAAGGGTTGATGAATCCTTGTCAAGAGATGTCCAAGCTGATATGGATACGCTAATTATGAAGTACACTGAAGAATATTTGTCAACAAACCTGGTAAAAGTTACTTCAAAAGAGTTGAAACATCAGCTTAAGCCGTTGAAAGAGCAACTCCGTCAAACTATCAGATAAATTGTCAATGAAGTGATTTCTTCTACTCCTCTCACTCTTTACACAGTTCTAGCACCAAAGGAACACACACTTGAAGACCTTCAACTTAAAATATTTGACAAATTGTCTGATAAGACAACCATGACTCAAGAATAAATAGCAATCATGGATGCTATCACGGTTAATTTGTCGAAAGAATAATGCAAGGAGGCGGCTGACACTCAAAAGAGAACAAGAGAAGATAAAGAGCCCGACCCAAACTCACAATCAAAGAAACAAAAGTCCACCGGTGGTCGTTCATCTTCTCATAAGGAACCGGTCAACCCTTCTACAACCACAACAACTCAGAATCAACCGAAACCATCCGAGTCAGCACCCAAAGCAGATGATCATTTTGAATACACCTGTGCTGATAAATTGGAACAACCTGATCCTCAATCTCACACCATACCTGGACCATCATCAACCTCCAAGAGCAGAACACATTCAAAAGACAAACAACCAAAAGTTGTCGAATGGCTTGACAATGACAACACAGCCGAATACGGTTGGTTTGATGAAATGGTCAATGCTCATCCATCACTAGCTGAAGATCAAGAACCGCTGGATGGACGAACTGTGGAATACGTTCAGAAGATAAAGCATGACTTCCGCATAAAGAAACTCAACAAAAAGGAATTCAGAAGGATCAAGAACACAGCCTTCAATCTTATAAAAGATCGATCTGAGAGTGCAATCGAACTTGAATATCATCTGGAAAACATTGCTCGTGCAATGTCCAATGATATCGATTGGCTCAATCCTGAGTTCAACGTGGATCACACTTCCAAGAAACCTGGACCATATTACACAGATTGGACCAAGCCACTATCAATGGTGGGAAAATCGGAGCAACCAAGGATACCGTTTCGCTTCTTCTTCAAAACCGACCTGGAGTTCTTGCAACATAGAAACACATCCGCAAAGAAGTATGCAAGGTACTTAAACACCGCAATAGAAGAAGATGCTACACATCTATTCGTTGACAAACTTGTGGTGTATAATAGAGATGCGGTGTACGGGATTCATCACTGGAATGAAAGACGAAAGCTCTTCTACCGCAGTAGCAGGCTAGAACAAACATAGGGGGATGTCATGCATAACCAATGAATTGTTGCCATCCAGTTTATATCAACAGCTACTAAATGGGGCTACTCCTTTCTTAAGAAGATCATCGTCAAGTGTCAAGATGAAAAGGAATATGAGTTCTCTGAAGCTGACTTTCCACGGTTGAACCTAAATGACATTGAAGACATGTACCTCCTCAAAGTCCAAGGAAAACTGTGTAATCTACCAATGGATATTCAGCTTCCATTCATCATTTCTCTTCTGATCTTCATAAGGAGTATCATCATTCGGGAACGCGTTGAAGATTTACAATTAGGTGTTGAAAGTTAACAGAGGCAGCTGAACTTGACATCACCACTTCTTCACTTCAACAACATCAATCAGAAGTCACAGTACACACTAATGAAAGAACCTACATTTGGATTCATCTACAGAAGTGGCTTTGCTCACAACTGCTTCATGGCGTACGACGAGATTCATAAGTTCTGTGATGACACCTTGAAGATAGTTCGTGATGGTCTGAATAGCCGCTTAAAGGATTTAGACCACTTCGGGAGAAAAAGATGGAATTCAAAGGAAGCTAGAGAAGTTCGCAGGTTCATCACCAGAATTGAACAGAGGTTAAAGCATAGGGATCAGATCTGACGGTTGGAGAGCTATATTGGTGGGAGACCGAGCTTCCCAATCTTGACATTTCAACGACCAGAATGATTGATTCGTTTGTGAGTATTTAACATTCTTGATTGATTGTTTTCTTGTAACCTGTATGGTTTTTACACACATCATAGTGTACAAACCGAACTTTGTAAAGAAAGGACCCTGAGGTACGCTTCAGTGCCTCAATCCTAATATAAGGAGCGAAAGCTTCTTACTTTTGAGTAGAATTAATCAATATTTTTAAGTTTTTTTTCATAATTCTGCTCAAAAGAACAAGTATTCCCTCTCGAAATTAAAACCTCAAAAAGTAATTTCACTTATTGAGGGGGAGTATTTGAAATATCTTTGTTAATTACAAAAAGTTCTTGCTAAGATTCTTCCCACAAACCTCAAAAAGCATATTTTAATCAAACATTTTCCAAAAACAACATCAATATGCTATTTTTGAGGGGGAGAAAAACAAAGTGTGATTAACATATGTGTGGAATCTCATGTGAGCGCGAATCAGTTGTCACTAACGAATTGACGAAACTCAAATGTTAGTAATCGAAAGGACTTGTCCTGAACGGGTAATAATTTCAAGCTTGTCTAACTTTTGATGTAAGCGTGTCTCGAATAGGATTTGTCTAAGTAGAGTGTACCGTTTCGAGAGATTCTCCTTGAATACGACCAGGATGGGTAATAATTTCAAGTTGGTCTAACCAATGATGTAAGCGTGTCTCAGAGCGGTCATGTTCACTGAGAATCAATCAATTCAAAAGAGCAAACTCCACCCAACATGTGTAAATGTTCTTTAAAATTCATAAGTACATGTGAAGGGGGAGTATTTTTGAAAATGGAAAACTCTCAAAGTGTTAACAAAATATGTTTTATAATCATAAACACTTTGAGAAATTTTACAAAAGGTTTTATGGCATGTGATCAATGAATCTAGGATAATCATGGAGTAATAAGGTGATTAATATTAGGTTTATATCTTATGATCCGCCAGAGCCGGAGGGATCTAGCCAAGGACAACACCAATAGTTTGAACTAGAAGTCCTTAGGTATATTAAAAAAGGAGAAAAGAAATGAAAGGAGAAAGAAGCGGTTGAAGAAATAAAAAGAAAAGTTAATGAAAGGGTGAAATGAAATAGCCCTCCAAATGTTCAACCTTAGGGCAGAAACCGGGTTCAATTCATATGCTACTTGTTATCACAAAGGTGATGCCGGTATTGAAGACAAGACGTCATGGACCCAGTGACGCACTGCACTTAACCTTCTAGCCACTCAGGTATCTCTTAAAAGATACTTGTTTCATTTCTCACGGAGAACCTCGCATAATCTATCGACCTCTCATTCCGAGATGTGTTGATATTTAAAAGAAGGCACTCAGCTCCATGCCTCCGACTACTAAAACCAAAATGCACTTAATCGATTCTAGAGCCACGAGATTGATCAAAAGGTCTCTTAGGATACACTTTCCAAAACATACACTTGTGTTCGCCAATAAGAACACAAGTTGTAAGAGTCTTTTATGATATTGTTGGATCTTGCCATCCATATCATGGTGGTTGTTACTATGTTTCAAACGGTCTACAGTCGTAGAGTGATACTTCGGTATACTTCAGCGGCTCACTTGAATCATTGATATACTTCGGTATATCTATATAAGCTCTCTTGAGGGTATTCGATTCAGGAATAACCTTTGTAAGGACTAGAGAGAGTTTTCACACTATGCTGTTAATTATCTCTAAAGTCCAAACTTGTAAGTGCTGGGAACTTTATTGCTAACTATTTTCATGCAGGTACTCATGGAGACCCGGAGTTCCAGTTAGTTGTGACCATCGTTACCATCATGATTCATCAACTTATACTCAAGATCCACATGCTCATACCAACATTACGAAAGTCAAAATTCTCATCAAAGATCAATGCAAAGTCCAGAAAGATTCTATGTCAAAGTCAAAGAATCTACAAAGTTGAAAGACAAAAATCAATGCTGTGAAATGAGAACTCTTCTTGCATGAAGATTCAAAGTCAAAAGAAGTATGAGCATGTTGGAAAAGAAGTTAAGACAACAGAGTCAACTAAGATGATGAAGGCAAGACGAAAACAACATATGATCACAACCACGAAGAACAAAGAACAAAGATACAAGAGACGTCAAAGCCAAAGAAGCAAAGAAGACATCAAGCAACCATTGATGACCGACCCATAGGGGGAGATTGTTGGGAATACGTGTAATTAATATAAAGTGTCGGTCATTAAATATGTAATAGGTTGCTTAGTTAATTAGGCTTATATGTTTGTAATAGTTCAAGGCTTATGTAGTAAGCCCATGGGCCTTGATAAATATTCTAGAAAGCCTATGTAGGGCGTTGCCCAAATCCACACACTATATATAGACATGTAACCCTCTTAGAGGGTGTTGGTTCATATTATGCAAAGTTTACCCTTTACTTATTATATCCTAACTTGTTCCCTAACTTTCTCTCTCTAGATATACTTGTGTTGAATCATTAAGGTGACCTAACACATCCTGTAACAACCGGTAATTTTCCAAACCATTTTCACTAGCCAAATATTTATTTTTGTATCAGCTTAGTATTTGAACTTTTCTTGAACTTATTTGAACTTGAGAAACGTGAGATATTTTGAGAAACATGAACTTTATCCTTTTATTATGTCAGCACAACCTAGAAAGCACGAAACGAATTAAATTTTCCAAATAAATTAACTTTGAGGAAGTTATGCATATTTATACTCATTTTAATCCGAAAAATTATTTCGAGAACAATGGCGCAAGTTTCATAATTTTTCGAGTCCGTTTGGTACGTCAAATGGGTCCCACAGTGTTTATTTTAAAATATTCACCAAGTTGACATATATAACCCCCGCCCACAAGTTACACCACACACCCTTCTATTTTTATTTGACCAACTTTAGTCCCTACTCTAGTATAAAAGCATTTTTTTAATTTATTTAATTCACATAAAACACACACACCACACTCTAAATCTATCTCTCTCTCCCTCCTACTCGTCCGATCACCGGACCACCACCACCACCGCCGTCATCGGCTACCACCGTCGTCGGAAAAATTTCTGGCCAACCACCAAATTACACCAAAACATAGATCAGGCTACCCTGATCATTTCTAGAGAGTTTGAAGACCCACAAAGCTTGTTTGACCCGTGTTCGAGCACTACCGCCCCCACCACCGTCACGCCACCACCGACCGCCACATCCCTACCACCCCCTCTCTTCTTTTTGGTAACTCACGCGCCCTCTACCCCTTCGTTTCTTTTAAAATCCGAAAACCCCAAACCCTAACTTTTTTATAAAAATGTTTTTATAAATAAAACTTGTTAAAACCTTTTTGTTTTAGTTAAAACCGTGTGGATGTACGTTTATACACCATGACTCGTCACTGAGTCGCATGACTCGTCCTAGTTAACTCAGGAGTTGAGTTGACTTGGCGTGTTTCTGTATTATTTTGAAGTATTGGTGCTTTAATAAGCTTATTCTTATTGTTTTGTAGCATTGGTTTGGAGTTTGGATCGCGTTTAGTCTAGGGTTTGTTTAGCCGAGAGCCATATGGCTCGTATGGGGTCGAACCGTGGCTCAAGTGAGTCACGGCGTGGGTTAGGTCAGTTTAGTTATTTGTAAAAGGTCTTGGAGATAGATTTGGATTTGGTTGTGTTTGGATTGCGGATAGGATGTGGCTTGGGTTATGGTTGCTGAGAGTCAAATGGTTCGAGTAGACTCGAACCGTGACTCAAGTGTGTCACATCATCGTCTAGTTAGTGTTGTCTGTGTTGTGGATTGGACTTAGTTTGGTTTTGTGGTTAAATCGAGAGCCATGAGGCTCGATAGGGTTAAGCTATGACTCGTGGGAGTCACGGCCATGGTTGGTTTGACGTTTGGTTTATAGCCGTGTGTTTTGGCCATGGTTGGCTTAGTATTTGGTTTGTAGCCATGTGTTTTGATTAAGGGTTGGTTAGTTTTAGTGTCGAGTAGCATGAGCCATGACCTAAGAGGGCCACGACTTGTTGGTTTTGAGTTTAGCCGAGATCTTTAAGGTCTTGGTGTTGGATAAGTCAATTCGAGACTCAAGAGAGTCTCGGCCGTGTAAGACTTGAGGTTAGAAAACCTCGAATTAGTATCGAGTCGGTTTTGGACTTGGATAAGTCCTTAATGGGTCAAGTATTATTAAATTTGGGCCCGAAAGCCCATAGAGAGTCCATTAGAGGGTGAGTTATGTATTGGGCCGAAGCCCAATACACTTGGGCCATGTATTGTCTTTCATTTTATTGTTTTGTCACTTATTAATTATTTGTTTGTCAATATGGTGTTTCGGATAATTATTTGGATAATATGGGATATGATTTGGACATTGGGCTTGGATACGTGTTATAACCTATGCTTGGATGAGAATTGGACGTTATTCGATTTATGGTATTAGCCGATAGACCTTATGGACGATTTTGGTAATTGAGACGGAAGAGTATGTTAGACTCATAAGAGCTTAACATATTTGGACCCGAACATACACAAAATGGTCGATAAACTTGACAACTAATATATACGTGGATGATAGTGTCCAATTATATATATATTTAACTTGTAAAACGTGGAAATAAAACTTATATTTAAGAGTCGTAACGACTTGGAAATGCTTTATAAACGGACGCATCATGCCCAAATTTCGATAAAACCTTTTATAAGTTAATCGTTTATGATTACTCAATATCCTAAAAACCTTTTCGAAACTTATACGTTTTCTTCCAAAATCATGATGATTTATCAACTATTTGGGAAATGGGTAAAACACCGAAACAACCTATTGATGTTTTTCCTTCTTGTCTTTAGTATTTTATTCTTCTTCTTAATCTTAGTTCTTCCCTCTTTTCGTTATTCTTTTCTTCGTATCCGTTTGTGTTTGCCGACTTTTATTATTTTAACTTCTCGTATCCATACGAGTCTTAGACGTTATTTCACTCAAACGCCATTGAAATAAAACCTTTTCATTTCAAATACGAGTATTACTTTATAAATTGCTTTGAGGTTTATTGCTGAGACATGTTGTTCACATATTAGGTTGTGCTGAGGTTCATTTGCCGTGCTATTCCATTTGATCATATTGTGATATCTTATTTCATCTGCTGCTAAGGTGTGATTCGTAGCACCGCTTTACTTTTAAAATGTTTACAAACCCATGGGGGAGATACATCCTATTTACTTATTTTTATGAGCACAATTGTTTATTTGTATGCTATTCCTGACTGAAATGATAATGCTAAGTACCGTCCTTTTCCAAAAGCAATTCCCTCGATCATGAACCATTAATCACTTGCAAGTGAGCGCGATTGTAGTTTATAGGCCTATAGGAATTAACCTTCCCACGATGTGAGACTAAGAGTCGGTCCACAGCTTGATTTTCCGCGGTGTACTGTCGACTTACGCCAAGATTATTGGTGCCGGTTAACGCTTTGTGTGTCATGCGCTTTGCAAAGAATTATTTGACGTTTACCCAATATTTGTATTTGTTACATATATCTTCCAGACTTAAAATCTTGTGCTCAACTATTATTTACTAAACCTATGGATTATACTCAACCTTTGTGTTGACTTTTTTTAGCATGTTTTATCTCAGGTAATTGATGCATGCTTGTGAGCACCAGGAGTGGCTGAAGACTGATGATGGCTATCATGGGCTTTACTATCTATCCCTACTATCATATTATTCGAACAATCTTTTAAAACTGTGTCTTTTATTTCCGCTTCAAACTATGTTTTATTTCCGCTGCAAACCATGTTTTATTTCCGCTGCAACTTATGTGAGAGTCTTTTAGACACTAAATGTTTAACTTTGTATTCGAATGATATGTTTTGCAAAAATGTCTCGTTATGAGATCATTTTCTATAGATGTGACTGTCTTACCCCTCAAGCAGCACCCCAAGCTCAGTTTTGCTGCCATATTCCGAGTTGGGGGTGTTACACATCCCTCCACCCAATATCAAGCAGATGCTATTCCTCATAATCTTCCCCAACCAACTATCAGTGAATTCATTGATGATCAACAAATCCCAAACACAAACACTCAATCTGATCTTGGTGATCAAGAACCTGAAGACCAAAGGGTTCAAGATGAAGAAACTAAAATCCCAGACACCAATGAACGTCAAACACATGTCCTTAAACCCACTCCACCTCCAAATCAAGCATCTACAAGTTCCAACTCTTATCCTAGACCTCAGGAAAGATGGTCAAAATCTTAGGATATTAAACTTGTTAATATTATTGGTGAACCCATTGAAGGTATGCTTACTAGAAGCATGGCTGTGAAACTAACAGGTGCCTCAGCCAATGAATGCCTATTTGTTGACTTCCTGTCTACCATTGAACCTAAAAATGTCAACTGAAATATCCAAGTTGGGTTCAGGCCATGCAAGATGAACTTTAACAATTTGACAAAAACAAAGTAATGAATCTTGTCAAACGTCCTCAAGACGTATGTGTCATTGGAATGAAATGGGTTTTCAAAAATAAAATAGATGAAAGTGGCATAGTCATAAAGAATAAGGCCAGGCTTGTTGCCAAAGGTTACAAACAACAAGAAGGGATTGACTATGAGGAAACTTTTTCTCCCGTTGCAAGACTGGAATCCATCAGAATCTTCCTTGCCTATGCAACGTACATGAACTTCAAAGTTTATCAAATGGATGTCAAGAATGCATTCCTGAATGGAAAACTTAAAGAAGAAGTTTATGTTCAACAACCCCCTGGATTTGAAAGCAGTGAGTTCCCTGACCACGTTTGCAAGCTTGTCAAATCCCTTTATGGACAAAAAGAAGCTCCAAGGGCATGGTATGAAACTCTCTCACCTTTCCTCATTCAAAACAAATTTGTCAAAGGAAAGATAGATAACACATTGTTTATCTATAGGACAAAAGGAGATGTCATACTGGTTCAAGTATATGTTGATGACATCATATTTGGCTCATCAAATTACAAACTTTGTAAATAGTTTGAGAAACTGATGACAAAGAAATTTGAAATGAGTATGATGGAGAACTGACGTATTTCCTTGGACTTCAAATCAAACAAACTAATAAGGGAACCTCCATCAGCCAAGAAAAATATACCAGGAACCTACTGAAAAAGTATGAGCTCTCTGATTGCTCTTCAGTAAAAACTCCAATGGTTCCTCCCAACAACCTTGGTCCAGACCTCTCAGGGAAACCAGTAAATCAAACCCTATTCAGAGGAATGATAGGGTCACTAATGTATCTAACTGCCTCAAGACCTGATATACAATTTGCTGTTTGTCTATGTGCAAGATATCAGTCTGATCCAAGAGAATCACATCTCACTGCCGTTAATGCTCACGCTTTGATATCAAAGGATATTTTGACTCAGACTATGCCATTTCAAACAACCCTGTTCTTCATCAAAGAACCAAACACATTGATATTAGATATCATTTTATCAGGGACCACATCATGAAAAGAGATATTGAGATACATTTCATCCCCTCTGAATATCAACTAGCTGACATATTCACAAAGCCTTTGGATGAACCTACATTCACAAGACTGAAAGTAGAATTGGGTATGTTGGATATTGATAGTCAGGTCACTGATTAGAAGAATATTCTCAACTTCTTAAACTAAAAATGATACCTAATCCTCAGTGTAGTTACCAAGCACCTATCATCAGCCATGATTGAAAACTCATTCAGGGATTCAAGATACTGAAATTAGTAAATGTCATAGGCTGGTAACTCAACAAATTAAATAATTGGAATATTTGATCTTTTTGACTTTCTGGCATCCATGTCTTGGGTCCCATTCAAAGCTCACTTAGCATTAAATGCCCTCTCACACACAAAACACTGTGATGATTTGAGACATGACATCAAGACGGCAAAAGTGCTTTTTTAGGACTGTCTAACTTCATACCTTGACTGTTATGAAAAACGCGGGTGAGTGGAGTGGTGGCATTAAATGCGGATGTCAGACGGTTATTCCAAAATTGTTTTCAAAAATAAAACTCTTGAAATTCCAAATTAACTCCCCATTATTCCTTATAAGCCTTTCCAACCAAAAACACACACACACAAATCTTTGAGTAAAACTTTGCAAAAAATTATCTCTCAAAGTTTTCTGCACCCCTTTTCCTTCCCCACTACATCTCTGTATCAACCTCTGGTCAATAAATTAATCTCTTCACAAAAATCTAAATAGCTGAAGAACTCAGAATTGTGCTTGCAGCTCAATGGGAAGGTAAGACTTTAACAGACTTCAACTTTCAAACCAATAATTTCATAAGTAACTTCTGCTACCCAGCAGAAGTCCCCGCCTACCATGAAATCATCAAATTCCTATACAACTTACTACTAAAAACAACTTTTACTAACTGCCCCTCCATGCTTTACAAAAATCTCCTCAGCGAGTTTTGGAGCACTGCTGTTGCCTATGACCCAAATCCAGTCACTGATGCGTCTGAGTTACACCCACTCAAAAACTACCTCATCAGATTCTCCGTTATGGACTGCCAAAGGCCACTTATCCTAGACTTCACCACCTTTTATTCATCTACTGGGTTGAACTACAAATGGGGTGAGTACACCACTCTTCCCAATCCCAACACTGTGAAGGAAGAGCTAGCCAAAATAGCTCTCGACCCTAGTTATTTGAATCAAACTCCGGTGACTAGAAACTCCTTTCCGGTGGCATGGAGAATCCTGTTTACCTTTGTGGTTCAAGTTCTAGGCGGAAACCACTCATCCACTAAGCAGATTGACAACATTCAATTGATGATGGCTTACTGTCTCATGATCGGGACTGAAATCGACATAGGAGAGATCATTTACAATGATCTCATCACCAAGCTCCTAAACAAATCCAGAGGCACATAAGTTTCCTATCCGAGATTTATCTCCTGTGCGCTTGAGAGCATGCTGGGTTCTGACTACACTCAGGATGTCACTGTTGGTTTTACTTGCAGCATCCTAAGTCTGCCTAATCTCAAAAGGGACCCTGCACAAGTTCACCTTATTGCATTGACGGACCACATGATTACCATTGTTAATCATGAAGAATCAGTGTCTCTTCCTCCCCCTCTGAAGAGGATCATGGGAGGAAAGTCTAACACTGTGACTAAGACACTACCCAAGTCACAGGGCCTTGAGACTTCAGGAGCACTACCTCCTAAAAGGAGAAGAAAGACCAAGCCCTCTGAGACACATAATGAGACCATAGTACAACAACCCCCGGAGGTAACAAAGGTAAACCACCCCGGAGCAACAAAGGGCAATGGCACATCCCACTCAGTGTCCTTGGTCCCACCTACCACCCTCCAAGACCCAGAGGGAACCATACAACCCACTGGTAGGGAGGCACCTTTCATCTTGCCTGATGAGGACATTCGCAAATCACAGCTTTTGTCTGAAGGCACCACTCCTAATCCCGAAGACTCAGAGGGTCACATACAACCCACTGATATTATATTGCCTTCCACGTCTCCTAAGGATGGCACTGGCTAAAACCCTCCAGTGCCTGAAGGACCAAATAGGGACAAAGACTCAGGGGGAAACAAACCACCCGTTGATATGGAACCATCACCCCCTCATGGTGAAGCGCAGTCCTCAGGGACTGGCCCTAAGGACCAGGCAGAGCAATACCACTCTGCTGGATTAGAGTGGTCAGGACCTGACCACAACCAAGGCAAATCTTCTAATGAAGAGGAGCCGGCAAACCTACTTTTATAGATAGAGTCAATGGCAGATATTAAGGCTGCTCTTCTCTTTGATGAATAGCTTGACAACGAAAGTGAAGAAGAAGTGTTTGAAGTTGGTGATGACTTAGATAATGATAATGAGGAACCTCACCAAGAACACCAGCTCTGATGAATCCTTAGGATCATAGTCCTCATGTTTATCTGCCTTCAAGGAGTTTGATAATAAACTCCCTCTCCCTAAAAGGTAACTGGTTCAGTATCTACAACAAATTGCAAGCTCCTTGTTCAAGAAGAACACTGGCCGACAATGGGAATAGCACACTGAAGCTGCTGCTACTTATGAGCATCTCAAGGCAACAATTGAAGCCTTTTCTATTGAAAGGGTTGATCACCAATCAAGGACTGAGAAGCTCTTCACCAACAATCTAACGAATCTAAATCAGTATATGATTAAGTTTCTCATCTCCTTTCCTGATGTTACCGAAAGTCTGAAAACTATAAAGGAAGCTGTCAAATATGATCCTGCTCTTAACAAGAAGATTCTTGAAGCCTTAGAGACTTATCTCAAGAATTCTACATCTCTTTCTGAGCTCATCTCTTTGCTTAACTGCCTTGACCTTCAAGGCCTCAACTCCTCCTTGCAGGAACTCATCCCTTCCCTCAATGCTCAGACTTCTCACCTTGAAAGCTTGGCCCAATCCTCAAGCTCTATGGCCAGGAATCTCGGGTTTAAACTCACTGCCATTGAAAGCTCCCAAGCTACCATCTGCTCTGAGGTATCCGTCATCAAATAATATACCTCCAAAATCAAAAACATAATGAAGGAATTCCTTCAGGCTGCCAACAACATCTCTTCCACCCCCTCGGTCAGTGTGCCAACAACTACAGCTGCTCCCACCTTCGCTTAAGCAACTGTTTAGGGGGAGAACACCACAAAAACAAAGGCAGCCCTGACACCAATCCAGCAACTCTTCGGGCAGCTGGATCCTCACAAGATATCTCTCCCTCCTCAGTCTAAGGGGGAGCATGCCACTACAACAACCGCCATAGTAATCTCAACAACTCCTCCAACAATCACAGCTGCAGTACCCTTACAATCTTACAGATCACCTTCCATTGAAGCTCCACACACCGAACAACCATCTTCATCAGCTCAAAAGAACAAAGGCAAAAGTATTCTTACTGACACTGAGCCCGAATAGCCAAAATTGGTGCCAACATCCTAAGAAGTTCGTCAGGACCCTGATGAACCTGAATGGGTTCCTTACATGATAGATGAAATGCTGCACTTTCTAACCAAAGAAGAACTGGATGCTCACATGGAAAAGGAGGATCGAATAAAGAAGGCAGCTGAAGAAGCAAGAAGACTGGCCCTGACAAACTTGGAAGTCACCAAGATTGTAAAGGAAGACGCACCACTGCTAGGTTTAGATCCTAGGAAAATCACATTTGATAAAGTTGGGGAAACATACAAAAAGGCTCCGATAGAAGCATTAAAGACCCTCAAGCTAAATCAACAGAAAATGGCTGAAGGAAAAAAGAAGAAAATTGAACAATTTCAGTGGTACATGACTCAGAGACTCAGGCCTGAACCAATCACTGATGTGAAAATTCAAGCAAATACCAAGCCTGCAGCTCTCAATGTGTATAGAGGAGCTAACAAAAGGAACTTTGAAGTTCATGATCCTTTCACCTTAACTGACTTTGGGATCACCGAGCTGGATGAATTGGGTCCAATCATTGAAAAGGAGAAGAATGTAATTTTTAAGGACCTGATGAAATCTCTGAGCAAAAGGTATTAAAACTAAGAAAGATGGCAGGGGAACTTGGAACTCAGTCTGCTCTACCTGCTCCAACTGTTCAACAGTCTCAGGCTCAATCCTCAAGAAGAAAGAGTAAAAACATTAAAGATGAACCTGAAGTCAAAATCCCAGGACTGGAATGCAATAGGAGTCTTCCCGAAGGTTTCCCTTTTGTCAACCACATGGTCATTGAAGTACTTGAATACGACATCTTCTTCATTGATGAGTTTGGAAATGAAACTCTTCAAAAATGTAAAGTTCGGTCTAGACCTGAGGAAAAAGATCAAAGAACATCCTGACCAAGAAAAGCTCAAATCAAAGAAGATAAAACTGGAGAAGTTGCGATACTACCTGGACTGAAGGATCCATGATCATGTTTTCTAGTGGCTATGTTATGAACCTTGTAATAAATAAATAAACAAAGTATTTTATGTTAATCAGTGTTCCTTAGCTCCTTTATAGAATTATCAGTGCAAGAAGAAGCCCTTTGCTCACTTACACTTATCAAAACACTTAGGATATATTTATATCCAAATAAGGGGAGATTGTTGGGTCCATTGTTACCCAACCACATCCTAGTCTAGGATTTGAATAGAAAATATATTCAGTGTTGCTAATCCATAAACACAATCAAGTCACTGAGTGAATAGTCACTCACTGAGTCATCTTCAGGATGCTCAGGAAAAGTCTAAAGAAAGAAAGACTTTCCATTCAGTGAGGCGGAACTCAATGAATCATACCTGAGTCAAAGAAGAAAATGGTGGAATCAACGAGTAATGACAATAGCTCTGTGATTCACAAATCTACTCCTCCTCTATGAAGACCAAGAACTAAAGATCAAAGACTTTAGACTGAAGATTTAGGCGGGACTTTTCACTAATACGTTTGTTCGGAATTAAAGCTTCTTGATGTTGTTGATGATACTACTGCTCATATGGTTAAGATTGCTCTTGGGATTCAAAGGTAAATGCTCTAAGTGTTTAATGCTGATAATACAAATATTAAGACTGTTGGTATATTTTACTACTGCTGGTAATGCTGAAGAACTTCAAGGAAATACACTAAGTAGTTAGTGTTGCTGGAACAAAAGTTAATATCGCTAGTTCAAGATTACTACTGTTGAAGGATTAATGCTGCTAGAACAAGAATTAAGACTGTTAAGCTATATTGTGTCATAGTTAATGCTGTTAATGAGATATATATTGTATAGTCGGTTAGATAAACATAGAAAAGATATATAAAAGATTTATCTTGTATAGAAATTTATTGTAAGCCGACTAGGACTCCTTAGTCTATAAAAGGAGGTCCTTGGGCATTGAGATAGATACGTGTTATTAGATAGTCGATTAGCTTCAAGGTTGTAAACCCTAATACAATTGAGTATTCGTATTATTAATAATATTAAAGCTGTTTGTTTGATTGTTAAACTGTTCTTGTGTTTACTGTTA